>MU159764.1:110270-121671 GCA_015888305.1 Antheraea pernyi
TACTCCGCGGCGTGCCCCTTCGCGCGCAGAGCCTCTGTGATGACGGCTGGGTCTGTCTCCATTGGGAGGCCGCGTATCGCGACCTTGAGGCTTCTTTGTGCGGGGGGGGTGTATGAAAACCAATGCTTGCTTGCTTTCCATGGTAATCTTGTATAGCGCGGTATTCAATTGCGTCCGCCGGTATGAATCGGACGCCTTGTCCGTACGGGCGGGCGTTCGGGGGATGTCCGAGTGTTTCGCCTATCTTCGCGAAGTGCTGAACCCAGTTGGGCAGCTTCTCCACGATGATCGGAGGATATCGACGACCTTTCTCTTGGTCGGCGGCATAGTTCTATCGCAATACTCAGTGGCGGTCTTAGTGGCAGCACTGACGCAAGGTATAGCCTTTTTAGGTTTTTTTAGGTTCCTTGGCTGTTGTTTTGCTTTAGGTTGTCTTGCAACTCCGGCAGGCGGCGCTGCGATGGTAGCATACGAAGGCTGCTCGCGGGCAGCCTCACGCGACGGAGCGGGCGCGGGGGTGGCTGCGGCCACCCGCGTCGCTGGGATTTCAGTAATCACGCGCGGTGTAATTGTCGGCTGCGCGTGTTTCGTGATACAGGGCTTCTTTCTTGGCTAGATTTCAGGTTCAGGTGGCAATAATGCGCGATTCACGGCGTGCCCTGCGTCGGGTTCGCTGCGCTTGCGTCGCAGTGCTCGACCGAGCGGGCTAGACGGTACGTCCGGAATCGCGGGTATCGCGAGTTTTCCGCGGGCGGCGCATTCAAGCGCCGCCGCGTCGGTCGCGGAAGGCAGTTTGCCCAAGGTTACGGCCTCGATGACGCGCATGTACAGCGCCATCCAACGTGCCATCCCTTCAGACAGTGCCCCAGCTAAAATTAGCTGGGCAAGAGTGACAATGTCCCTCTCGTACTCATCTGTCTGAGTAGACGTCCCGTCGGACGGCCTCTGTCGCGGGTCAGCAGTCGACTGATGTGCGGATTCCGGTGAGCGTAGCGGTGGTCTGTTGTTGTGGGAGTTCGGTGTCCGTAGGCTTGCTAGTGGTTGTCGGGTGTCTTGAAGACGAAGGGAGATCTGTTTGGTCCTGAAAAGGACCTTTTTTGCTTCGCAACGAAGAGGCGTCTTTACTGGGACGCATTGTTGCACAGGACGAGCGATATAAAAACGCGGAACTCGGGTACGGAACGTCCTCGTGTGCGTAACAACGGGGCAATCCGCAACGACACAACGTCACAAACTCATTTAAGAAGGTGGTAGAGCCACGCTGTAGCTATTACTAGTTTCAGCATGAATGGGTTGACTCGCCCGGGGTAGTACCACCCTCTCACAGAACACCGACGTGAAGTAACAGTGCTTGCATTGTTGCGTTTCGTTCGGTCAGTGAGAGCGTCAGAGGCCCTCCTCCCCTCCCCTAACCCCTTCCCCCAAAGGGTGGCAACGCACTTGCAACTCCTCTGGTGTTGTTAGTGTCCATGGACGGTGGTGATCACTTAACATCACGTGACTCACCTGTTCGTTTGCCACCTATGACATAAAAAAAAACTCACAAACTTTACCTCTTTATAATATTAGTATAGATTATTGTTTTTAGATGATCTTGTGTGAAAATTTAATAAAATCTTACGTGTGATTTCACGCGTTGTTTAAGTAGTTCTACGTTGTTTATTGCCAATTTTTTATATAGTTCTCTCCCTAAGATCTTTCATCCTAATGGTAGCTTCCTAAATTCGTATTTTTTTAATTTCGAACTCCTTCTCATAATCTAAATTGCAAAGTATTTTTTTAGGAATAATTAACACCTTATACGATTTATATCTACGGATAGATTAAAGCATATAGCTCTTATCGAAATAATATTACATATACAAAATCGATTAATTAAACATTGTATAGATAAAGTCATGTATAAATACTGGGGGTCAGTTATTAACTAAGAGAAATTACCTTTGCCGGAGACATGAAGCTTCTCGTAGTGTTGGCTGGACTTATAGCGCGTAAGTAATTTACTATTTTATTTGTTTGTTTTTATGTACTATCTAGTGAATGTGTGTGCTTTTTTTAACTTTTTGTATACTCCAATATATCTACACAAATTTGATAAATATCATCTGTGTCCTATCTATTTAAGCGGGGAGGATTTTTGACTAGAATGTTGGATGAATTTAACCTCATCCTTTAATTCAAACCTCTCGAAGCTCTATTAGCTTTTATAATGCTTAGTTTTTGATGTCTGTAATTAAAACAAAATAGAAGTTGCCACAATATAGCAATATAACAGTTTAGTATCATACGGAAGAACTAAAACGTTTTCAATAGCCTAAAATAGACGTCGCATCTTCAAGGAGTCATATGCCATAAAATATTCTTTACTAGTTTTACCCTCGGTTTTATCGACCTCATGTTAACGTAGTAAAAGGTGTTTTTGTGTCCCTCGTGAACGATACTTTTGTCTGGGTGAAAACCATTTTCTTTAACCCTGACAACGCGCATGTAAAATTTAATAATAATCGGTTGAGTAGCAAAGACGTAAAAGTTAAAGAAATACGTATTTCTAATATTAGTTTTAATATATTTCTTATAATTTTCAACGAAAAACGCCGCGTTTTTAAATAAAATGCAAATGTTTACTGTTCCTATTATCCTAATATTAAATATAATTAACCGCGCATTAAGTTTCGATGATTTTATTCTGATTTATTCCATAACACTGTGCTAAACACCTTCCTTTGTCTAAAATTCCAAGAGTATAGATACCCGGCAAATACTTGTACGTTTTGGTAAGTAGTAATCCAAATATTATATGCGAATTTAAAGTCAAACCATTTTTGAAAATAAAAATAAACGATAGTATAATTTAAGTGAAAAATAATATATTTAAGTGGAAAATAATTAAGTGAAAGGTTGTTAAATAAAAATAAATGATAGGAAATTTGATTTCGGGCCTTTGAAGACTTTAAAGTCATGGGAGAGTACTCTGTAGGATAATTTGATTTCGGGCCTTTGAAGACTTTAAAGTACACTGTAGGATTTGATAATCGTTCGATAATTTCTTTAATGCGCAAAACTAAACAGAAACCTATTCTTCCTTACAATAGTTTGAAACATTAGAACTTAGCAATAAATATTAGATTTTTATAAAATTCTAAATTTATTAATATACGTCTTTGACACTCTATTTACTCCTTTTTTAGTCCACACCGTTAACGGGTATAGAATTTTAAGCAACAGTGTTTTTAAATTAACTACAGGTTTCTTTGGAAAACATAATTTGCATTTGGTAGTTTTTTTTTCAAGTTTTCTTAATGTATTTTTGATGACTTAGTTTATGTTCTAACTTATACCCTACAAATGTTTAATATTTATTTGTTGTGCTATTTGATTTATTTTATATTATATTTTGTAGCCTTTTAAAAATATCTTCAACTTTGGGAAAAAACATAAATACTTAACACCATAGCCAGAACACATATATTGTTGAAAGCGTAGTATTTATAAAACTGTAGTCTATTAATACTATATTAGTTTAATATTAAATAGAGATATCTTGATAAATTTTTTTAAACAAGATCGAAATTTATCCAGTAATTGTTGAGTAATGCGCGCACAACAACTGCATATCCCTAATTTTATTTATTATATTGTATGTATTATTAATTTCAAACTAAAAGCTTTCTGACAAAAATAAAACACAATATAAGTTTGTCACACTAAAATATCCACAGAGAATTTAATATCGCTTATTTTCTAAATGATTCTTGCTTATGTTGGAAGATCTTCTTTCCAGCCAAAATTTTTAAATTGCAAGTTCCCAGGTATTGATTGCTATATGGATCCTATTTATCTCTGCAGTGAATGGGATTTTTATAACAGTTTAAAATCTTAGCATTCAGTATTGATGTAATACTGAATTGTTATACTGTAATTAGTGAACTTGATAACACAAAGCGTTTTTGAGAAAAGGGAAATAGACAGACAAATAGGCAACCGAGCGATCTTATAAGAGTTCCGTCTTTTCAACATTAGGTTCTGAACCCGCAAAATATCAGGTACAAGCTGTTACAATTCACGACAAAAATGAAAACAAATATGCAATAAAAGCTTAGAATTTTATATAAAAATATAAAAAAATTTGCAAGATAATAAATACATCTATACTATTTCTATAAAATGGAAAATATATAATATAATATTTATTGGAACGAAAACAACAATTTGTACAGTATAAAAAATGACCGATATCAGCAGCATTAGTGGGTCTGTGTTGAAGCCAATTACGCCCACCTGCAGAGTAACATATATCGTGCCTCAGATAAACTAAACAACTTTCAATGCATATATTTTTATTATGTGTTAGGTGTCATATGAGACGGGAAAAAAGTGTGAGTGTTATGCGTATGAATGTATATGTGCGTATGTATGTTTAATACCCATATTCTACAGGACAAAAGAGGGACCAATATTTCCTAGAGACTAAGAAAGTCAGTGTATAATACTATCATGTGGAAATATCTTCGAAAATAATTATAATATAAAGACGTGTGTTAATAACAATATAGGTTTGTAGTAAAACAAACTATTGATATTGCAGTGTCTTCGAGCAGCCCGGTGCCTTTAATCCCAGGAGACAACAGTCACTACATAGAGGGTGTGAGCCGATACATTTGGATGCCTGATGGTGACGGTGTCCCGCACCTTGTGGACCTCCAAGCACCTATTGACGAATCCGTTGTGACAGGAAGAAATGGTGCCAATAATCAGTACTGGCTTTATACTAGGTAATTCAATAGTAACTGTATGTACAAAGTCAGTTTAACTGTGCCTACTGAGAAGATATCACAGCTCCCTAAAAATCTGGTCACTCTGTACGACGACGCACTATTTAGTGTCTAATAATGAACCACTAGACACTAAACACGGTAAGTCAAAATAGAATATCTCGTACTAATAAAATAAATATTCAATTACTAAGATATATTCTATTTTGACTTACCATTCTTATATATGATAACACAGACGATAGGAAATGATAAAAAAAAAATTCGATGTTTAGTAATAGATGATTATCACTGAATTTATTATGCCATTAGTCACCGAATCTGAGTGATTAGCCCGATTTTGTAGTAAGCACATGTCGGACCGCATACAGTTTAATAAAGTACGATAATGCTTCTACACATGCCTTGCATTATATTTAAAGACTAGCTGACCCGTGCAACTTCGTCTGCACCAAATCGGTTGTTACCGGTTTCAATTGTATTTTTAAACGCAAATAATCTTCAAAAACCTGGAACCCGATTGCAGCGACATCTAGCACTTCCAGTAGTGAATCCAAACTATCCAGGGATTCACTCAAACATATACTCAGTTGGTATGTGAGAAATCTTTTCAAATAAGCCTAGAACCTGTTCGCAGCATTACCTAAAGTGTCCAATGAAGATCAAAACTAACTTACATATATTGCCGAAAAATGTCTTCCCAGTACCCCTTGTAACTGCATCACTTAACATACTGTAAAAATTAAACTTTATGTACATTAAATTTCCATTTTGTTTTAGTTGTTTGTTTTATAAGAATCTGTAAAGTATACGTGAAATCTGCATTCAATCTTAATTTTGACAAATTTATTTTACTTTTGACATATAAACCACTTTTTTCACTAAGATGTAAGATCGAAGATTTAATCGTAGATAAACAAATCTGAACCCAACTACTTCAAGACTCAACAATATTTAGAAAACAAATTTTGTCTGACTTTAAAACAATACACGTACTGATAGAACTCTAATTGAGATTCATCTTCTACAGTGCAATTTAACTATTATCTAGGTTTATGTTTTAGGAAAAATTCTTATCAACTTTGATTAGCAAACATTTTTTATACAATACTAGCGGTCCCGGCAGACGTTACCACCGCCCCGATTATATAAAAAACCGTTACAAATTATATACTAAAACGTTCCTCATTAATCACTTTATCCACTGGTGAAAACCACATGAAATGAATTGAATTTGATTATCCTTCAGGCAAAATCCGACCAATGCTCAAGTCCTAGTCAACGGTAATGCTAATAGCATCTCGAACTCTAACTATAATGGAAATCGTCCGACCAAAGTTATCGTACACGGATGGAATAGTGATGGAAACTCTGCACTCAACCCTCTGATAACCTCCGCCTTCCTCGCCGTACAAGACTGCAACGTTATCGTTGTCGACTGGCGCGCTCTGGCCAACTCCTTCTACAACACTGCTGCCAACGGGGTACCAAGTGTAGGCCAATTCTTAGGAAACTTCCTGATTTGGCTCTTCAACACCGCCGGTGGTAATTGGAACCAAACCCATTTAGTTGGCTTCAGTTTGGGAGCACATGTCGTTGGCAATGCTGGTCGTACTGCGGGTGGTAGACCAAGTAGAGTAACAGGTTAGTACTGAACTTCGAACTTATAATTATCATTTTCTAGTCCCAATGGATACCACATTGTCTTATTTAGTCAAATATAAATATATTCACAATCGAGAGTAAACGAAAGTTTTAATTAGAATTGTTGTTATAACGCAGTGTTTAAAAGCGATCGTTATGTTTGTTTTTGGTTCGTTAAGTGACGATACTACTGAATTATTATTAACTCTGTAAGCTTAAAAGGAAGACTGGCTCTTAAATAAATATCAATAGACACATATTTTCAACATGATGATGGGTTAGCTAC
The DNA here is from genome assembly GCA_015888305.1 of Antheraea pernyi. Classification (NCBI taxonomy): domain Eukaryota; kingdom Metazoa; phylum Arthropoda; class Insecta; order Lepidoptera; family Saturniidae; genus Antheraea; species Antheraea pernyi. The sequence continues at coordinate 116,973 of MU159764.1, forward strand.
ATGGCTTAACATGGCTCCTTTATTTAGGTTTACCGTAGGATTCAATTGAGTATCGTTAATTACGACAACCGATAGCGCTACGTCTTGAATATATTTTGCATGCTTAATTTCACCCACAACATTATGTACAAATGAAACAGAATCGACTGATACTCTCAGTGAAACGATAACTATGAATGCATCTGAACCGTTTTCTATTTTATTGCAGGTTTAGATCCCGCTGGGCCACTTTGGGGAGGGAACAGTCTCGCTCTAAATACTCAATCCGGACAATATGTAGAAACTATCCACACAGATGGTGGGCTCCTAGGTATATTTGACCGCATCGCTCACTGTGACTTCTACCCTAACGGTGGTAGGAACCCACAACCAGGTTGCTGGTTAAGCACTTGCTCCCACGGTCGTGCAACTGAACTTTATGCATCGTCTGTTCGCACCAATCATTTCGTTGGAAGATTGTGTACGAATACTAATCAGGCCGAGAATAATCAATGCACAGGCGGTACCTTGAACATGGGTAACGCTATCATAACTAAACGAGGGTGAGTATTAAATGATCAACAAATACTCGTGTTTGCAAATTATTTAGATATTTGAATAATAAATCAAATAAAATTACATGGAATTCAATGTACTATAAAAATAATGTCACTTATTTGAATATAGTAAAACTTAATTATGTGGCATCTAGATAAATAAGAAAGCTCTGTAGCTGAAATCCATTCCGTTGTCATAATATTTGCACGACAAAAACCCTCTATTACTGAAACCAATTAACCTTACTGATTTCTGTACCTTATGATGAAAAAATAGAACTTTGAAAGGACCACTTGGTCATTCATATGTTTTTGTATCAAAGGCTCGTCTTTTCTAAAACGACTTCAGTTGTAAATTTATAATTGAAATGGGACACTATGGTCTATACCCACACATACTTATCTAAAAATCAAATTTCTAAATTAACACAATAAATATATATAGCCGTTCATATTAAAAATGAGCTGACTAACCAATTATCTAAATCTATAAAATGATTTTGAAAAACAAATAGTCTTGAAGTTTGACCTTACGGGAGATCTTTTGGCTTTGAATATTTTACCATAATGAATATTAGCATTAAACTAAAAGAAGATTGAAAGTTTTACTCTTTAAAAAAAATAGATTAGATAAGTATAATCTAATGTCATAAGCAGGTTTATAATGGTGAAAGGCTTAACACAAATGAAATGTTTCTATTTTGTTGTTCCAGGAACGGTATCTATGGGCTGAGAACTGGTAACGCATGGCCATTCTAACTGATGTAATTTATTCATAAATAAATGATTTATTAAATTGCTTGATTTATTTATATGAAAATTACAATCAATAATCTGCTTAATATTTCCTTTTGACATTGAATAGATGTTTACTTATAATAGACACAATGACACATAAAAACCCAAGACGCACAGCCTCGAATAAAAGTAGCACTCAAAACCAGCCGTAAAAACTCTCCAATATACATACGTGTAAATAGTTTTGCGATAAACTTATGATTTTGCAAATTCAACCTTACCTGAATGATTTAAAGTAGTTTTTACACTATTTGAAATGAGGGCATAATCCAAAATTAAGTTAAGTGTGCATCTTGGGTTTTTGTATATCAATGAATAAACATTTATAATTACAGAATCGTTAATGATTGAAATCTATATACACGGATAAGAACAATATAATAATTGCAGTATCTAATGCAGTTTAATGGTGGTAGAGCCATGCTGAAACTATAACCGGTTTCAGCATGAATGGGTCGGCTCGCTCAGAGTAGTACCACCCTCTTATAGAAAACCGACGTGAAGTAACAGTGCTTGCAATGTTGCGTTTCGTTCGATCAGTGAGATTGCCGGAGGCCCACCTCCCCTCCCCTCTCCTCTCTCCTCTCCCTCTCCCTCCCCTAACTCTTCCCCCAAAGGGTGGCAACGCACTTGCGACTCCTCTGGTGTTGTGACTTTCCATGGACGGTGGTGATCACTTAACATCAGGTGACCCACCTGTTCGTTTGCCACCTATGACATAAAAAGAAAAGAATTGGATAATTATCTTGGATTTACTATAATATTTCTTTATAACCTTACATTATCATCGCATATATATTTTCACTAAAGAGGGAGTAAATTTGATATTACGAAAATAGTTATACTTTTCTTGTTATTCTATGTAATACCAAAAAATCGTACATTGCCTGCACTCTATGGTTTTGTTACATACCCCGAAGACAGTAATAGCTTTCTACCACTGAGTAGCTACTTAGTAGTAATCCAACATAGCTTAGTGCCTACTGAGTTCGAACCTTCGTCTTCGAACCCAAAAGTGTGAGTACTGCTGCTTTGTGGCACAAATAAGTTTATCTTGTATTGGAATTTGATATTTTGCTAAATCCTATAATTCTTCTACAAATCTAGATTTTTCAATGATACCGCTCTTAAATACCTGATTATGTAGTTATAATTTTAAATGTAAAAATGAAAAAAGATTGTCTCTTGGTTGGCATGTGTTTTAGTCGTATTTCAATTCTGTAGAGAGAAGTAACAGATTCACACAAAACTGAACTTTTATAGACCTTATTGCTGCAATATCTTCGGTAGTGGTCCGTAAACAATATGACGCCTAACAAGAGAGAAACACCTATGTGAAAATGATGCAACTACATGGCAAATAAGGCAGCACCTTATTTGCCACCGCAGACCACACAGATTGCCTCGACTTTTTTGTCGGTAATGGCCAAACTCCGAAAATACTTAACTCGTTTTTAAAATTATTTCACACATAGAAAGCTAGATTATAAGCGAGTAACATGAGCTGTATTTTATTTTCGAAACCGACATTAATGTGACAATGAAGTGAAGTTACACCGTGAGCAAAAACTGGCATAATGTATAGGGACAGTGGCAACAAAAATTATGACGTCGTCACTAATGACATAAGCATTAACATTTAATCTTTCCGTCGACTAGGATTAATCGAATAATTGTACAGACTTGTAACAGTCAATTTGTCAATAATAGAACAATTTGTAAAGGGAAATCTCGGTCTCATTTCCTTCGTTAGTACATCGTGCAAAGCCGAGAAGCTAGAGTATTGTCTATTTTTTTTTATGCCAAAGGACAGTGAACTGACAGACTGCCCATCTGATGTTAAATGGCTACCTTCGCCCATGGACAACTCCAACACCAGGCTAACACCGTTGCTAACCTCGCAGAGCGTGTTTTATCCCCTAAAATAATTTAACGGATCTATAAATAAAGACGTGAATAGCCTATGCACCAATCATACGAAGTTAAATTATATATATGTTTTAATTACATAATACAAATCAATTAAATAACATTAAACAAATACCACTAAATAAACCACACGTTGCAATCTGGGTGTATTAAAGAATAATCAGTATTTCGATAAACTTAGCCTTAGTATAAATGCAAATCAAATTAAATTATTTTCAATCAATATCAACAGTAATACTTACATTTTCAACATATCTTATACGTAAGCATTGACTGTTATTTATATCACCGTATCTTTGATTATTAATAGGTATTATATTACGTTGTTGATTATTATTCGATTATAATCTTTAAATTAGTTATTTAACACTTACTAGCAAAAGCGAGTGTCACATACGCGTTGTCAATTCTTCAAAATGTTGATTCCGCATAGAGTAACAAAGCTACGAGCATCCTGATTAAGTAATTCTATGTATTGTATCTTCTTCTTTTTTGTATATTTTTCTTCTATATATGATTCCATATTCTATGTGACACAAAACATTCGAAGGAAACCTTCAAATTTAATTTATTCCATAATCAATCACTTCATCAGAAAATGTCATAAGAAAGATGTCTAATTGTTACCAACGCTCAAGACGTGGAATGCTTGGGAACTTTCTTTTAATGGTAAATCCAACCAAATATTGTAAAAATTAACAAGATTTATTTAAAAAATCTGAGATCGATTAACTTCTCACAATAATCTTCAACACCTTACAACGGGCAAGGTCGCATTAGTATATCGTAAATTTTTCCTTCAATGTATCATTCATTACATCATATTCTTTTTGTCATGTATTGTACTGAAAAGACAGACTTTGTATTAATCTATACACATAAATAAAATTGGTGCCTGTATGTAGTGTCAAAATAACAGCTATATACTATATGTATATGAAAGTATCTAATGTATTTATAACAAAAAAAAATTTATTTACAATTTTTGTCTGTCTGTCTATTTGTCCCGACTATTCTCCGGCTGGACCGATATTACCGAAATTCTCATTGGGAAAGTTATAAGGATGTTATAAGAAGTAACTGAGGCTACGTAAAAAGGGTCAAATATAATAAACTAAAGAAGCAGCGCCTAGAACCGCGTGAACACAAATTGTTTTGCTAAATTCCACGCGGTCGAATTCGCGAGTAACAACTAGTAAATATAATGTTCATGTAACTTCACGCTGATAGTGCTTACAGAGAAAGCCATAATCAAATCAAATCAAATCAAAAATACTTTATTCAATTTAGACCCTAAGAAGGCACTTATGAACGTCAAAACTACCACCGGTTCGGAAAACAACCCAGTCATCGAGAAGAACCGGCAAGAAACTCGATCTGGTTTATCTTTTTAACAAATATATATAATATTTAGAATATCAAATCAAATCAAAAAT
>MU159764.1:123689-140866 GCA_015888305.1 Antheraea pernyi
GAAAACCGACGTGAAGTAACAGTGCTTGCATTGTTGCGTTTGGTTCGGTCAGTAAGAGCGCCGAGGACCTCCCCTCCTCCCTTACCCTCTCCTCTCCCCCTCTCTCCCCTTCCCTCAAACACAGGCTGACAACGCACTTTCGACTCCCCTGGTGTTATTAGTGTCTATGGACGGTGGTGATCACTTAACATCAGGTGACCCACATGTTTGTTTGCCTGCTATGACAAAAAAAAGATAATCTACTTAAATATGTACGAGAATAATCTTGGCCACATCTAAGTAGTTTGAGATTGTCATAAACCTACCAATATCTCAATTACTGTATGTACATTTCTTATTCGATTTTGAGGAATTTCCTTGACTTTCGAAATCCAAGGTCAAGTGTTAATGGAATTTAAGCGAATCTCCTTAAATATTAACCCCTTTCAGAAAAAAAAAATCAAAATCGCATTATAAATAAAAAAAGTTATGAGGTAGCAAACGTTAAAAAAATATACAGCCGAATTGAGAACTTCCCCCTCCTTTGAAGTCGATTTAAAACATATATACGATTGAACTCTTGTTTTCCATTTTAATGACAAAATTAAGGCATGAGTTTCGCAACTTTTGTTTAGTAACATATGATGATAGAATAATGTATTTAAATGATGTGAAGTGTTTTTTTTTACAAGACTAGCGGGCCCGGCGGCCGTTGTTCTGCCCTGTTAATTAAAAAAATCTTGACGAATTATTCACCTACACCTTTCTCATGATCTACTATCTATTGGTGAAAACCGTATGAAAATCCGTTCAGTAGTTTTTGAGTTTATCGCGAACAGACAGACAGACAGACAGACAGATAGACGTGGCAGAGGACTTTGTTTTATAATATGTAGTGATTACTAAAACACAAAGACCGCGACCTTATATAGGTTAGGTTAGGTTAGGTTAGGTTAGTTGACAATATTAACAGTTTTTAAGTATCTATCGTATTACATAATTAAAATTAAGCCCGTACGGTGTTATTACATAAAGATAAATACGTATTCAACCCTGGCTTTAAAGAGGTCTCGTATTAAATGCACCGCGGTCGCTGAATATTCGCCATCTTGCTCTTTTGTCTCGCATTGGTTACGTTAGGTTAGACTTGTGAAAAAGGATAACGCGAACTTGCCTCCGGCGAGCACGGTGCATTTATTATGAACCTTTTATAAACCAAGTATTTAATACGTATTTAACACGGAAAAAGTTTACGTTAAAATTTAAAAGTAACAATTACAAATAATACTGAACCTGAAATATAAGGTATAATTGAATATTTTTACTATTGAGAACTATGTTATAAAATAGAATTATGTATAACTATGTAATATATACAATAATAAACATGTAGAATTTCAGAATTATTATTTTAAGCAATATTAAAAGTATATGACGATATGATCATTAAGGCTTGAATTGTTTTAATTTAAAAAATGTAAATTTTTTTTTATATATAATTTAGTTCTATATAATCATATAACTTTAGTTGTATATAGTCATATAATATTTGAATCGTCGTTGAAATAGTAGGACTCTGAGTAGTTCAAAGTTTTTGCGACGTCAATGTATATTATAGCTAACAATAAAACATAAAAAAATACTTTATATACGGTATAGGGCAAAACAGACTAGAAAAACATTAATTGCAAATTATTATACTATGTACCATAGAAAAATATGTCGAGAGTGCATAACGAGACTTAGATTATCGTGGAAACAGTGTAATGATATTTTAGTTTAAAATAATAAAATGTATTGTACAACATAAAATAATATTTATATAAGAGAAAAAATATTCGATAAATAAATATTAACTTATACACTTGTTTATCATTGTTATAAGTAATCGGAATAACAGATGTCGTATGGTGTTTTATTATTTTTACATTTTATTAAGATAATCTAAGAAGCCAATAGATATCACATATTAAATAAACACAAAATAATATGTACATAAGAGAAACATATTCGATAAATTAGTAACTTAAACACTTGTTTATCATTGTTATAATTAATCGGAATAACAGATTTCGCTTGAAGTTTTATTTGTTACGTTAACCTAAGAAGCCAATAGTTGTCACAGATGTAATATTTCAATCGGCTGAGTCCCTTAAGCGCTCGCCTTAGTAGTCCGGTGAAGTTGTTAAGACCTTGCTAGGTCAATAGCGTAGTCAGTTCGAAAAAAAAAACGATTTAATATTTTATCGTTGGTGATTAAAACGAAGGTGGTAGATCACTTTTAATTATCATGTAGGTACTTTGTAAAGGACAGGTGTACTAAGGAGGTTAAATTACTATTGCAGTTTATTTACTTGACGATAAGATGACAATGATGAGAAGATAATAATAGGGGAACTTATAAAAGCAATTACTGAATAGTATTCGATCAGTGTTCAAGTGTAAATACTATGAAGTGCATTTTGCTAGTATTCTTTACTATATCAGGTAAATTATTATTATTTATTTATTCATAATACAACAAGGGTCCACAAAAATAAAAACAAATTATATACTAATACATAAATAGGTAGTAAATTTAAAATTAATATTAAGTAACTATATTAATATGTTTTATACAAATGAATATGAAATAGGATGAAAAGATGAATTTCACACTATTATATTACAACGGATATCCAGTGCTTCATGAAAGGACTGTCGTACATGTCTACCTATGTTCTTATTATATTATTGGGACTATCGCGAAGTCTACCCAGAATGGATGCTATTTTCTTACGGATTATAGCGTAGAAATCATCAACCCTAGCATTTGCAAACATCTCAGAAGCGCTACAAAATCGTGGTAATCCCAATAACATTCTGAAAATATTATTATATTGGACACGCAAGGCGTTCATAGTCCTCTTACTGAAGCTGCTCGTATAAAAACATTGGCGAAATGCTTTGAATAGTTGGATTTAAATATAAGTATAATCGTGTAGTGGTCAAAATTCGACCGTAATTTATTACTTTCAACATTAAATTATTGTAAACCTATTAAATAAATAAATTAATTAAAATGAAAACGTTTTTTTCCAAATTTGTAACTTGAAAGTCTTGAAAAATTAAATTCTTCAATATTAGAAACAAAGAGAATAATTTAAAAGATTTGTTCAGAAACAGAGGAGTAAGATGTACTTAATCGTCTTACCTCTGCCTATTTATACACAGTTTTGAATAGAATCTTAATTTAATATAGTTAGCATGTTTTTTTTTAGAATTAACTAAGCTGTATAAAATCCAAAACGTTCATGTACAATCGATTTATAGTTTACTAATTTAAAAAATCTGGCGCTCTCACTGGCCGAACGAAACGCGATAATGTAAGCACTGTTACTTCACGTCGGTTTTCTATGATAAAAAATTTGTTCAGAAACAGAGGAGTAAGATGTACTTAATCGTCTTACATCTGCCTATTTATACACAGTTTTACACAGTAGTAGCTTCAGCGTGGCTCTACCACATTGAAAATATTGAAACACTAAACAATTGAAAAAATATACAAAATATATAATATACATGTAAATACGATAATAAAGAGGAATTGACATATGCAAAGTTCATTTAACATAAAAAATCGCCAAATGTAAAAAATATCGTTTATTATAGTTTATAATCGAATTTACAAGCAAAAGCAAACAAAAGCAAGTGAAAAAAGTATTTTTATTCATAACGCATGATGAAATTACTAGTAAAAAAAAGTGTGTGTGCTTATGTACACGCGTTAGAAGTTATACTTCTTTGAAGTAACAAGATAAAAATCATTTCAAAAATTGTATCTTTCGCCTTATTCTACGTTTGTAGAAAAAACGACACTAACAATAGAAAAAAAGGTATTTAATACATTGAAAGTTTTAATACAAAAAAACAAAATGTTGACTATAGCTAACTTCGGGGTGTCGGTTTCTCTAACGTTCTCATCATTTTTCCCTAACGCGCCAAAAGAAGTATAACTTCAATATATAGATGATTATATTGCAATATACAGTAGAACAAAAATATTATTATTAAAAGCAATTGTAATATTTGTACAGTTTACACCGCCGATGGTATTGACATCACGGCTGAATACAAAGAAGGCGACAGATATTTCTATTTCCCAGGAGATGGTGATGGGATCATGCATCTAGTCGATACTTTGGAACCACACAACGAAATATTAGTTAATCATTACTTAAGAACTACTAAAAATAATGCATACTGGCTATTCACAAGGTAACGTTAATATCTAAAATGATACCATTTATTAACTTTACATGATCAAGTATTTTATTAATTATATATATTACAACCTATGCCCGCGACTCCGTCTGCGTGGAATCTAATATTAAAAAAACAGTGACTAATGAAAATCATCTGTATTCAATCAATCAATATATTAAATCAATTTACTTACCTACTTTTCTCTCGTACTTAGCTCGAGCCGTCATTAAAATTACAATAACTTTTGATAGAGTGAACCGATTTTAATGGAACCAAAACTAAACGTTACTTTAGGATGTGCTTAATCACCTGTCAGTCAGTTATCGTGAACGCAGTACTTTAGAAGTGATGCGTGTTCAAACAAACAGACAGACAGACAGGCATTACATTAGCTTTGATTTACATTATTATTATATGTATAAATAGATAAAGTACCATAAACCTTGTAGTCCGGTGAAGCTGTTATGACCTTGCTAGGTCAATAGCGTAGTCAGTTCGAAAAAAAAAACCGTAAACCTTATGCAGGTATTCATTATTTATTGGTCGTTTTTTTAATTAGTTATCTTTATTACTACTTTCTAATAACCTAAACCAATCTAATATTACAAATGTGAATGTGAGTTTATTTGCTTTTTACACTTTTACGCTTTACCTGTTCAACTAATCCTAATTAAATTGTGCTCAGGGTACAAAAAGGGTACGTCCTTTCTTTTATAGTATAACCGCGAGCGATAGCTAATAGTTTATAGTTTAGTGCCACAAGGTACTTGATAGTGTATTATAAGATACTAGTGGGCCGGGCGGACGTGGTACTGCCGTGATAATACAAAAAATCTAAAACTCAACCACAGCGCCACCTACCGGGTCCAATTGAGAATCTAAACCATTCTCGGATCCACTGGGACACGCACACAAAATTTAATCAAAATCGGTCCAGCCGTTTAGTAGGAGTTCAGTGACATACACACATACAGAAAAAAATAATATATAAAGACTAGCGGTCCCTGCGGACGTTGTCCTGCCTTGATAATAAAAAAATATCTAAAATTCAATCGCAGTGCCACCTACTGGGTTCAATTGTGAATCTAAACCATTCTCGGATACACTGGAACACGCAAAATTTTGTCAAAATCGATTCAGCCGTTTAGGAGGAGTTCAGTGACATACACACGCACAGAAGAAATTTATATATAAAGATAAGAGATACCGCTTGGCAGATTCGTATTTTCAGCTCCCTTAATGGACTCCACACATCTCATTTACACACTACACTCTATGCACTCCACACACAAAACGTGCGAGTTTAACGAGAAGACGAATAACAGTCTTACAATACAGCAAACACAAACAATAAACAAAGCACTCTGTTCGTGATGTGATAAAGGCTACCGCGTAGCGTACCTTCAAGGGAGATAATAGATTAAGGCCAAACAATTGTAGACATGCTCACCTTGATATAGATAAAACACGCTAAGTAAAATATATTATTACATTATCCTTTACAGCTTAAACGATTCTAGGTTCTTAGTAGAGTCTGAATTATTCACAATACTACCTGGACTAAGCACTTATCCAGAAGGATAACGAGGTACTGGCCAGTATTAGTTGTATGTTATCAATCATGCAGCAATATAGGTGTTTTAAAAGAAATCTTATTATAGCTAGCAAGTTTTTGTTCACAAAATTCAATTTTATGTGATTTTGGACCGGGATAAATAAATAAATATATAGTAATTTTAGAATCATTGTTTTAAGTATTTCTTTCTGGTAGATCTAATCCAACCACATCACAAGTGCTTGTATATGGCGATAACAATAGTGTACTGACCTCTAATTTGGACTTTAACAAAGCAACCGTATTTCTCGCTCATGGTTGGAAAGGGCATGGAGCAAACAATATGAATGTTCTCTTGACTGAAGGTAAATACAAATATTTAAATCTTACTGTGTTAAGACAAAATTAAAGAATAAAATATGAAAATATGAAAAGAATTAGACTTACTTCATTAGTTTAAAATGTCAAAAAAATCTATTCAAGTACCAGGTTTGATAGGTGGTAGAGCGACGCTGAAGCTATTACTGGTTTCAGCATGAATGAGTCGGCTCGCCCGGGGTACTACCACTCTCTCATAGAAAACCGACGTGAAGTAATAGTGCATGCATTGTTGCGTTTCGTTCGGTCAGTGAGAGCGCCGGAAGACCACCTTCCCTCCCCCTCCTCCCACTCCCTTCCCCTATTCCTCTTTCCTATTCCAACCTCCTCCAACCACAAACTGTCAACGCACTTGCGACTCCCCTGGTGCTGCAAGTGTCTATCGACGGTGGTAATCACTTAACATCAGGTGACTCACTTGTTCATATGCCTATATATATATATATATAAAAAAACAAATAAATTACAAAGAACGGAATTATAATCTATTTTATAATTTTAAATAATTTCAAGTAATTACGATATAAAAATGTGTTTCTAGCATTCTTACAAGACAATGACGTAAACGTTATAGTACTGGATTGGAGTCTACTCGCTAATAAGAACTATATAACTGCGAAAAAAGGAGTAACTGAAGCTGGAAGAGGTCTTGGACTCTTTATCAACTGGCTTACTACTCTTGGACTCTCCTACGAGATGGTTCACTTAGTAGGATTCAGCCTTGGTGGACATCTCGTTGGAGCTGCAGGAAGACAAACTGATTCCAGAGTTAAAAGAATTACTTGTAAGTACATATAATATAGTGTTTTATCAAATATTAATATACAATCAATCGAACATAAGTATTTCACATAGTAATTTCGCATAAATAACTTTAAATAGCACTAACATTGGCCGATATATGATTTCTGAATGCAGCCTAATAATCATTACATTCATATATTATATTAACTCTTTTTTTTTTATCGTGGGGAAATCCTTTATGTATACCCACCTTCTCGGGGGAGAGGATGGTTTATGTCCGAGTCTCACGGACTAAAACCCCACGGTGTACGTCCAACCGTATTATTGGGGCGGCAAGGGATCGAACTGAGCTACTCCCCTTATATAGCCGCCCCAACGGTACGCCCGGCAGAAGGTGACCACCGGGCTCCTACCTATAGAGGGGCACACTGGATACACATCAGCTATACCCCCTCGTCCGCCAGACCTGTGCAATGAGGAGATTGTTGTACATTGTTAGGTCCGGCTATGGTGGCAGGAGGAGTTGGACAAAGCGCCACCTCCTTCCGCCGGTCCTCCGCTGACGGAGAGGGCCTCTCAAAGGATCTAACTGCCGGACCCTCTCGGAGGCTATAGCTCACCAAGCCTGTTCGCTGCCCAGCATAGCTGAAACCACACTCGGCACTGATAAATTCCCCGTCTCTACCACCGCAGCCAGAGTGCGGCGTTGCCTCTCCCACACAGCACACTCGGCTCCCAGCGTGCGATATGGTGCAGGTACCACCCGAAGCAGCCATGCCCGGTGAGTACCTGCACCATCCTAAACGTCAGGGAACCACTCTCCCGATTCATTCACTCCCGCAGGACCGGGCGAACGGCGTCTATGGTATAACGTCCATAGCGCGCGTCCGCCAGGTCCTGTTTCCATCTTTCCACTGCCACCTCTCTACATTCCCGCCTTTTAGGTTCAATCTCCCTGGGAGCCGGAGGCTGCCCATATTAACACTTATTACCTGACATCTGTCCCAGATCAACTCTATTTTCTAATTTCTTACCTAATGTTAACAGTTAAGTGCACATATTTAATTTTTATTCTTATATTTCAATAACATCAATTATATATTATACTAGCTGTTACCCGCGGCTCCGCACGCGCTTTTTAAAAAATGTATTAAAGAAATGTAAAATTGTGAGTGGGTGTGTACATTACAGAAAAGGTTTTTCAAAAACATTTGTAACTACGACACGCACGCCAACTGTAACATGTAACGTGTATATTAGTATAGATATATATATATATATATATATATACCTGTATATAAATAGACAGAAGGAAAACTGTTAAGAACATCTTCCTTCCCTTTCTCTCAGCTGATTTTTTTGATTTATTTTCAAAATCAAACCTTAAAATCAAAAATACTTTAACCAATTTAGCCCATTATGAACCTCAAAACTACCACCAGTTTGGAAAACAACCCAGTCATTGACAAGAACCGGCAAGTAACTCGATCTGATTTATCTTTTCACCATACATATTTTTACAAACATAGATATACATTAGTTTTTGGTGCATGTACAAAGTGGAGCGTCATTTCTAGACATCACCATCGTTAATAATGATGATCATGACATTAATGTTATTAAAAACAATGAAAACTTTGTCTTTTTTCCTTAATAGAAACTTGAAAAATTAAGGAATTAGCTCGAATTTTAACCACTCGACGAGCAAAAGTGTAGATATATATTCACACATGCTTACAGGTTTAGACCCAGCCGGTCCTCTGTGGGAAATTGACAGTAATCGTATAGCCCCCACTGATGGCAAATACGTTGAAATCATTCACACCAACGCCGGTGCCCTTGGCTACCGTGACATTTGTGGTGACACGGACTTCTATCCCAACGGTGGCACGAACATGAACGGTTGCATTGGGAGCCCATGCTCACACAGTCGCTCCATCGAATATATGGCTAGCTCTGTGAAATATAATCACCTGATTGCTAATGAATGTCCTACATATAACGATGCAGTTCGTGATACCTGTTTAGGCTATCCTTATCCGATGGGTAACAGTGACTTGACAAAATCAGGGTAAGATTTATTTTTACTTCTACAGGTTGATGTATCGTGTCATATTATAAAATAATTCTAATTCAAATAATTCACTTTTGTAAGACATGACTTAAAGTACAATTGTACAGTGCACTATTTAGCTGTTGATTTTTTATAACTTTTTATTTGATTACCTATGTACCGGATGATATAATAAGGCAGTGTTTTCCAAATAGATCGCATGACTTTTAGGATTATTACGTTGTTTTAGGATTGCATGTGCTTACTATCAGGTACACTGCAATCAGCAATCTTTGATAAAAAAAACATGCATACAATTTGAAAAATACACAGAAGCAACATTCCTTTTGTACGTAATTTTTCCTTTTTATTTCACAGATCTGGCATATTTAGAGTGAACACTCAGCAAAGTTATCCGTATTAAATAAAAGGCAATAACGAGAATAGAAAAAAAATGACAATCAAAATAAACCAGTGGTATTGACGTAATCTTTATTTTTACAGTACGGCAGAAAATGCCTAAAATTATATGCTTATTTATCAGTATTAATTTATTAATCACCCAAACTTTCCCTAATAAAATATTATAAACCTTGTTACGCTATCGCTACACACCATAACTGCTGATTAAGAGTTCCCAGTCCCACGGTGTGGCAGGTGTTCAAAGCATTACGCCATCGGTACACAATTGCTGACTAAGAGTGTATATGAAAGCCGAGTTTCCAGTGTCAAGGTGCGGGTGTCCAAAGCATGGCATCAACAATTTCCACCGTACAACAGATGCACGAATCTAGTGGAAACGTTCAGTGGTCCGACTCCTCCTTTCCCACATTGCCCAAGTATAAATGCTTGGACGAAACGAGCATTAAAAGTGTTAACCTAGCATCGGTAGCATTCACCTGCTATTAGTTTTAGTTTGGTTTTAGTGAGAGTTAGCCTAACATCGGCAACACTCTCTAGTTTTAGATTATTTCTGTATTTTTTAAATAAATTAATTCGGTTTTTTTTTGGATCTTCCGACTCTGACCTTTGTAATTACTTTATGAATTGTATATTTGTTTAATATATTTTCTTGGAAATATTGACTGATCTATTAAACTATTGGAACATTCAATTTATTATATTTATTCTGTTTTTTATACTTGTAGATCTGTTTTACAAAGGTACCATTTTTAATTCCTTCTGGTATTCCTGTAACACAATAATGTTTTTTAACCAATCATAGTACTATTACACTTCTTGATCTTATCTTAAATGAATACTTTAGTGATCGCTGAAAAAGGCAATAACAATAAATTTGTTTGAATAACTGCTCACCGACTCTCTTTTTTCTAGAAATTTCTGCAAAACAGGTGCGAACAATCTATTATCGTAGTGAAGTTTTTGCGTTTTTCTCAAGCTAATGACGCAAGCTACGATGATTGTTATGATGCAGCCAAACGATGTAAACCATAAATACGATATACGGTATAAGTATGGCACTGCACTGAAAAAATAAGAGAGAGCTTGTAGTGAATAATCTTAAAAATAACAACTTCGACCGGTATAGTGGTATTTTGATGGTAGTAGAGCCTCACTGGAACTATTACTGGTTTCTGCATGAATGGGTCGGCTCGTCCGGGGTAGTACCACCCTCTCACAGTACACCGACGTAAAGTAACAGTGCTTGCATTATTGCGTTTCGTTCGGTCAGTGAGAGCGCCGGAGACCCATCTCCCCTCCCCTCTTCTCTCTCCTCTCCATCCCCTAACCCTTCACCCCAAATGGTGGCAACGCACTTGCGACTCCTCTGGTGTTGTTAGTGTCCATGGACGGTGGTGATCACTTAACATCCGGTGACCCACCTGTTCGTTTGTCACCAATGACATAATGTTCAAAAGTATACTATTTAAAAAAAAAAGTATACTATTTATCAAGACGTGTATATTATAAAACAATAGGTTGACTAGTAATACGATGAAATTAATAAAGACACTAGTCCATTAATATACGTAGCTTTTGACCATTCTTTAAACTGGAAGAATAATATAAACACATAACCTTTCTGTTTCCACAAGTGGAAATTGCCTCGGCTCGTCAAAAACATAACTGCAGTTATAAGTGAACCTTTCTTTGTCCTCATATTTTAATAGGCCTTCGACTTGAGCCAATTGTGATTGCGCTGCAACCCACCAACCTGCACTTAGTCCTGTTATTCCGCCACACAGCGCACTCTGAAAAATATTAGTTTTTAACTCAAACACATATGACAACAATAAAGAATGCGGTAAAAGATACAAAAAGCATTATATTACTCACTACCGAATCAATAAATGGTAAAAACATGCCCATAAGAAATATTCCAACTAGAGGCCCCATTGACGCTGAGGAAAGGGTCATTGTCAGCTGTAATACTGCTCCTAATTTTTCTACCACCTGAACTAAACCTATAAAGAACACAAACATTATTTCGTGATAAAAAAAATGATAAAACTTATGTTAAAACCTTACCAACACTGATGACACCTAATATAACAACGACTGAACGAATCAATATTTGAGCGTCTCTATGCGACGGTTCTTTGAAAAATGGTTTCCAGAAATCTTCTAAGACGATAGCAGCCATCGAATTTAGGCCAGTCGATAAAGAACTAAAACAAATTTGCAATTGTTTTTTAAACATCTAAGGGAAACTTGAAATATAAAATATAGTTACCTAAGTGCAGCACTGAATACTCCTGCTACAAATAATCCCGACATTCCGCTCCAGTCGGACATAACTTCCATTACTAATAAAGGTAGTAACTGATCCTTAGCAACGGCCAATTTAGAGTTTAAAGGATCACATTCGTGATATTTTGCAAAAGCAACGAGCCCGCTGTATGCGCATATAAAGACGATTAGTATTACTCCAAAGAGGAAACCCCAAATGGCTCTGAAAGCAATAAAATGTGCAATAGTAAAAAAAGTAATATTTATTCATTTGTGGTTATTATAATTTTACCATTAATATAAATACGATTAGTATTACTCCAAAGAGGAAACCCCAAATGGCTCTGAAAGCAATAAAATGTGCAAAATGTTTTAGTTCTTAATTTGCTATGTAATGGTAAATTTATTTTAACACTCATAAAATTGTGTTACTTTGCAATATTATACTTTATTATAATGCGTATACTTTAGTTACAGTTCATATGTGAAATAAATTTAGTTAATAAAAACGTACATATTTTGATTTTAATTGCTTTTTGACTAGAACGTTGTTCTAAGATTGCGCCTGCTTGAAAATTCTAAAAATATTATATCTACATTTAATTAACAGAATTGTTTATTACACGTTACTATTAAATTAAAGCAAGAATTACTTATGATAGTATCTTTTTCAAAGAGATATCCTAATTTATATTATAGTTGTGAATGTTTGTTTTTCTGTTTCTTTGTATATAACGCTTTCACGTCTTAACCACTCAACCGGTCATGAAGAAATTTTGCATGCACGTTGTCAGAAAAGGAAATACCTTTTACCTTTCATTTCGAAACGAAGTATTGTTCACGAAGGTTAGGTTAAATCTACATTTGCTATAAAGCTAGTAATTCATTATTTTACTAACCTCTTGGACAATTCTAGATTAGGCAATGATAGAAACCTTTGCATCATTGATTGATTGACCGCAATATTTCCAATCCAATAAAACGTTGAACCTATAGAAACTGACCAAATTGTATGTCGTTCTGTTAAATTCAAATTAATCCTGAAAGTGGAATAGATACTTTATTTTTCCGATCTGTTGAGAATAACAAGAAATAACTTAACTCTTGATGACATTTCGTTGATCAATGAAAATCAACTATACAAAATGTTTTTATATCGTCATAAAAATGCACTACGTCATATTTCACTAAATAAGCGACTTCTATACTAAATTAAACTTTATCCAGCAGTTTGTTTATACATTGTTGATGGTTGAGCATTGAAACAAACGTTTCTCATACATTTATATAAATAAAAATCATTTGTCGAATGTACGTAAGCGCATCACTTCAGAAAGACTGTACCTGTTTGGCTAATTTTTTTTTTGTTGTGAATATCAGAGCAAGGTTCGTATGAAATAAAATATTTGACAAAATTGTAAGGAATAGTTAAAAACTTGTGTTAAAATTGTCCTTATAAAGGTGAGTGCGACAGTAGACAGTAGTGAGATCATTAAAAATATTAACAAAATTGGCAGTCAATCTGTCAATCGTTCAGTTATTTAGCTACCATTTTATTGAGTTACATCTATAGTCTTAGTGTAAAATGTAAATTTGGTTTCATTTTCTTCATCAGTACACCTGTGCGAAGCCGAAACGGACAGTTATTTACGTATATCTGATAGTTTTATTATCCATTCCATTAGCATAATCATATTTAGCATCGTAATTATTTTAAATATAATAATACATACTTACGAGGGAAATTCTAATCTGCCCGTGTCCCAGTTTCTTTCAAAGACTTTATAAAAGCCACCAGCATTAAGAGTGCCTTTGATGTTAACCAAAATCATAGCTCCTATCATAACAATGGTTTGGATAACGTCGGTCCAAACAACTGCCTTTAAACCTCCCTAAAAATTGGCACAATAAGATTTAAATTTAGAAAGAGAAGAACATTTAGATTCAGTAACTTACTGCTATTCCACATACAATTTTTACTTACCAAGGATGTATAAAATATACAAACTAAACATACGAGTGATGACGTTGTATGTACATTAATACCAGTAACTGTAAATTAAAAAAAACTTTTGTCTATTATATGTAAGATTAATATTAAAAAAATATATATATAAAGATAAGCATTAAGGAAATGCATTACCTTGATTAAAAGCTAAAGCTGGTACGAAAATAACAATAGGCAACCATGCCATCTGAAATAAGCACACACATAACAAATTATAAGATGAAATAATAGTTTGTTACATTACACCAAACAATAATATCATAAAATTAACGCGAGCAGAAGTTAGCTAAAATATAGTCAGAATTCTTGAAGTATCTTTTAAATTGTAATTAACTTTTAATTTTAACATTAAAAAATCGAAATGCAAAACGCCGTGCCCCGCCCGCACCTCGACCCTCGCCCCGTTTCACTTATTCGACCGTGCGGTATTTCGACAATAAGCAGTTACGTAATGATCGACATTGAAAAGCGCCTCTTTAATTTTGTTCATTGAACCTAAGTGTGATTCTTTTACGTTTAAAAGTATCGTTCCGACACTTTTAAAAGTTTTATAAGATTCTCTTTATTATTTATTACTATTTGTTTTGATATTATTATTTTATACGTTAAATGTGACCATGAACTGTCATATCTTAGAATTTTGTAAGTGAGTAACCTAACATATAGTATAACAATTACAATAAACGTTAATCAAAATATCAGAAGTAACTTCAATTTATACATTTTTTAAGCAAAACTTGAAACGATATTAAAAAAATACAATCACTTTTTAAGACTAAAGCAAAATTAGTTATAAAATAATTAACAAAACTCACCAAATAGATAGTGAACAACACGGAACCAAAAATTCTTACTCGCTTGTCATATCGCAATTCCAGATACTGTGAAATTATATTGTGTCTGTGAGATATATCTAAGCCAAAGAATTTATAAAAGGAATGCAACTATAATTTCTTTACAAATAGTAAGAAAATGATTTTTTTTTAATCGATCTAGCATACAGGTAAAAATACAATTGTATTATAACCTAAAAGTACAATAAACCACAAAATCTTAGTCTTTTAAAAACATAAAAAGGTTAGAAGTCAATCAATATTGTTACGTGCTAAATATTATTAGCCATGTACTACATGTACGTAGCTAACTTTAGACGCTCTAATAATGAAATTTTTCTGAACCCGTTAAATGGAACAGTTGCCATCATAAACAAAACATGGAAACCCGGAGGGCTTTTTATGATTATGATATACATAAATAATATTAATTCATATAGAAAATATCAACCGTTACGAGACGTATTCACGTACAACAAACGGCCGTGTCATAACATAGCCACAACACATTTTTTCCCTAACTGTATGGAATAATATAATAGACATAATCAAGGCACCGATCAGTGAAAAAACGTAGGACGTTCCGTGTAAATATATTTCAGTCGGGGTCCCGAGTAAGGATATACCTGAAATGAAACTAATAACATATTAAAGATTAGTGTATTATTTTCTCAATGAATTATTATTTCATTTAATATTCATATGTGCTTTAAATTGAGATACAGATTATGATATAATTTCATCTTCAATAAGTCATAATACTATTTTCGTTAATAACACAATTTCCAAAGTAATCTATAGGTATTTAATAACGAAGAAAGCAGGTCAAAAATTGAATTATTTCTTCCTTGAGCTTGATGCCAATCGGCTGAGTAACTTAGCGTTCACCTTACTAGTTCGTTGAAGCTGTGAAGGCCCGCTAAGCCAATAGCATTAGACAATTCGAAATAAGAAAGATTTCTTTCTTACGTTAACTAGTAAGCATAGCCAAAAAAGATTTCCTTACCTTGCTACCAAAGAAAAACAAACCGGTACCAGCTTCATGTTCCTACCTCCCAATAAATAATCTTGTGTTGAGTTTTGTTTCTTTACAAACCCAAAGTATATTCCTATACCAACACAGATCACTAACATTAATATAAATATAGTATAATCAATATACGTGAACTTCTGAAGAGATAATCTTACGGCGGCCACATTGAGTTTCTCATCCATTTTGCAGTAAACTATATGAAAATATTAGTTGTGTTCTCAAACTAGTACCAAAAAACACTTGAGTATCTATATTATTGCAGTTTAAAACACGAAAACGATATTTCTCTTTTGAATTTTATTTTAAAATGTTATTTATTATTAACAAAGTCCTTTAATAGAATTATACATGTCAGTTCTCAAAATTTACTCATTTTTACGGAGAATAGTTCAAAACATATTTATCTCCTACGTATAAATTGCCTATCTTTATTCACGGTATATATTAGTACAACTTTACAATCATTACGTGAATTCACAACGGTTTAAGAAAGATGAATGGGTCATAAGCGGGTATAATTTATCTTGACCAATCTTTCAATTGTCGCCCCCGTTTTTCCTTCCCAAACGCTGAGCTATTTTCGTCAGCAAATTGACAACATCCTATTTGAGATGACTGAAATAGATTTTAGGAAACCTTGTGTCGTGTTGTGTTTAAAAAAAATCTAAAGTACACGAAATATGTATGTATATGAATGAGTCGTGAATAATACAAACAACAAATATAATAATAAAACAATAAAGAAAATATATATTTTGTGGCATGAGAAAAAGATAAAGGATAATGAAATTTTATTTTCATTTTCATATTTAATGAGGTTTTATTATTATGGTGATAAAGAAAAACGAAATTAGTATGTAATCATTTAATATACTATTTAGAGTCCAATTTTCTTTTAAATAGCAGATGTCTTTTTAAATAATTTCTTCATATTTCGTTATCGGTTTCATGTTTATTAATGTAGAGTTTATATTTTGGTGGGTTTCCTGAAATAAAAATAGAGAAATAATGTTTTAATTTTTTTATATGCATCCTTAGCTCATTTAGCTCCATACAAAACATGAAGTAGATTTAATAAAGTGTAAATATAATACTCATGGCGAACTGATGTTACTCGCGTCCACAAAAAGTGTACCCCTTATTTCTCTGCACGTGCACGTGGTGGTGTTAAAGATTAACAAATTTATGGCCGTTGCACTATTCCATATAAATTGAACCTCGCAGCGTAATTTGATAAAATAAAATATGGATATTCTATTTAGGAATATAATTAAATAAAATAACACTCATGTGAATGAGCGAATGTGAATAAATAAAGAAAGTTAAATAAGTGATCAATTCAGTAAATAATACGAGAGTGGATGAAACGGACAAAAGTCTGCAATACTTGGCGCCCGAAACAACTACACAGCTCCAATTTTATACAGACTAACCTTTGTTCGTGGTTTGACGCGTATTAATGTAAATATGACTAGTCGAGGGACAAAAGTACACTTTTGTTAAATGAAACGTATATTTTTCTATAACCCCAACAACATGTATGCAAAATCTCATGGTGATCGGTTGAATACTTAAAGATTTTCAAGACATAACAAACAAACAAACTCGCATTCCCCATTTTTTTATGTTATAGGAAGCAAACGAACATGTGTGTCACC
>MU159765.1:0-43008 GCA_015888305.1 Antheraea pernyi
GTTATATGAACTATTAATATTGGATTTAGCTCATAATGAAATATTATAGTGGTAAACTACACAATATTATAGTGAACTTCACATTGCACTTCCGCCTTAAAAATGTTTGGCCCCTACGATTTGCTGGAATATTGAGACTCGGTAGCGGCTAATCAATTCCAGACGGAAGTGTAAAGTAATGTGCACTATGTTAGTATATATATGTAATGATGGAATTTCGCAATGTAACGCGTTCTTCAATAAAATAATTAAATATGCTAGTTGTATTGCTACTATATAGAACCACCAGTTCAGTGTCCGCCAGGCACGTAATTTTTTTATACATATTTAATATAAAAAAAATTAAACGACTTGTAATCTGTCTCTAATTCAACTCAATAATGGATCGAAACGATAAAACGATTTTGAACATAAAAAATTAATACTTTTCCCTAATTAATAGTCTATAAATTACGAATAGCACTTTAAGAAATTGCTAATATATAATATATCAAATACAGACTTTATTTATTCTCGACTAATAAAGTCTGTATGTACTTAATTCTAAATTTAATAGCTTATATTAAAATTAATACTTATAGATGTTTTTTTTTACTTAATTTATGGGCTTTTATTCCACAGAACAAATCAGCCACATTGTTCCCCAATCCTTATAGCTCTATCATGAAATTCGCTGATGAGGTATCATTAGATAGGTTAGAGGTAGGATTCAAACCTATACCCATCAATGCAGTGTCCGAACATGCGATTAACTAAGCCATCATCACTACTGAAGTATTTATATAACAAGTATAACACATAAACAGATTAAAATCCTGAGTAAAGCTGCTAATTATAATAATAATAAATAACAATAAGTATGTATATTTACAGAAAAAATGTTATATGTACACTGTCCAATGAAGCCTTAGAATGCATGCATATCTATAAATGTACAAGTATATACATGTATACACACTATACAACAAGCATTCACATTATAACTGGTACCACTTGATTGTAAGAATATCAAATCGACTTGTATGTATTTTAAATATTCAGTGATATTCAATGTATATTACTCTATTTTTTTCCACATCAAAGCTTTACTACAATTTACAAATTAAAACCCTGGAAATATATAATTCAGTATATTTAAAGGCAAATAAATGGAAATAAATTACATTAAGTAATTATATTAATTATTACGTTACAATTTACATTATTACATTACAAGAATAGTAATTACATTTAATGTAGTAATTATATTCGATAAGTGTTATTTGAGATGACTTTAGTGATCTTAAGGAGCTATAACAATTGTAATTTAAGTTATAGCTATAGGAAAGAAATTTTTGTGCATTTTTAAACACAAAAACCTTTTCAATCTGTGCTGGGCAAAGTAAGGAAGTGGTTAATTAATATTAAATGCAAGTATAGAGATTAAATTTAAAAACACAATGAACACAACAAATGATAAATACCATCAAAGTCCTTAGGTAGGAGCCTACTCGTTGTTCACTAACAGCACTGTATGAATGAGATCTTGGAAAGAGAGTATACTGTTGATAATACAAAGTTATTTTATTGATATTACCTGCTTTATTTATAAATATTTTTTGCTCAGTTTTTAACATGTGTAAAGATATTGATCTTTTTTTATAATTGACATTTTTTACAACAGAATTTCCAGTATGCCTTTTGGGTAACTTAAAACTGCTATATGCCAACATTTTTATTCTATTTTATTGTAGTATTGCTGTTTTATGTTATCTTTTATGATTCAATTGTGTAGTTTTAATAGCAATTTATATGTTATTGACTTTTCAGCGATAAGAAAATGTTATAAAAGGTGTATGACCTCTTTTCCAGACATGTTTAACAGTATAAATGATCACAACAATTGCATAAGTGATGTCAACAATTTCAAACAGCCGACATAAAATCTTATCTCTGCGAATGTTAGTATTAAACATTTACTTGCAAGCATTTAGATAAAAATAAGCAGTTTTCATATCAAATTCATAAAATAACAATTTTAGATATAATATCATTGTAAATCAAAAATAAAACATTCTCAATATGTACATATATTTGGAGTAAAGTATTAATTACCCAAATCTAAGGTTAATTAAAATTTTGAATTTAATTACGTACATCATAGTAAGGAACTTGACGACGGTAGCATCGGGGATATAAATACTGTGAAAAAAATGCATTTGAATAATTTTTTAACGAAATATTGGTGTTGGAATCGTTGAGAAAGTGTTAAATCTATTTTAAATTGAAGTGTAGCATCATTGTAAGAAAAACGATATACCTCGTTGATGACCTTGAATCTAATAATAAAAATACAAATATAGAACGGAATATATATGTAGTCAAGACAATATGTAGATACCTATATAGCATATCTATATAATTCATGAGTAAATAACTGAACATACTTATTGCAACATAAAATAAAATTTGAAATAAATAAAATTATAGAAGCAATTGTAAATTTCACATTTTACAACGAAATAAGTACATACCGTGTCACGATAACTCATTTTTTACCATTTATTTTCACGATATACGATAAAAAGGATTAATTATTGCTGATATATATAACGATAATATTCGTTTAGAAAAGATGAAAAACACGACACCATTCAAAATGGATTTATTTCAAGTGCGCGCCATGATAGAACAACATGACAGGACGGTAAAAAAAAAAACATTTTACATCACAAAAATATTCACCAGTGTCTTTTATTATTTTTATGAAAATGATACAGGTTGTTGTGGATAGTTAAAGGTTTTAATAAGACGAGTCATAAACAATAGGGAGGCTGTCATTGTATTTAGAATAAGAATGAATGTTGATATGTTGGAAGTTGGAAATATTAAAATAAACAGGTTACTGTACAATGCTTTATTATTACATACATAACACAGGTTTCACATATTTATTATTAAGCTATTTATCAATCTATACTAATATATAAATTATAAAGTTTGTGAGGTTTTTTAGGTTGGTTGCCAGAGTGAGGAACCGAAGGGTATTCTATTGATATCATTGGTTATTTTTGGGATTTTAGTGAACATCGTCCGAAACGTATCTTTTTATAGTAACCATATTTGTTTTAAATCTTTAACGTCAGAATTGTTGACTCTTTTTTAAATCATCAATCTTCCTACGTGGATATTTGAAAGCCTGTAACAAATTTCGTAACTTTCGTCTAACTTGAAAATTGTGCTAGGTCGCTGCTGACAACACTGGAAGAATTGTTTCCAACGTAAACAAGAAAATATTTAACCGCGCCTTGTTTTGGTGAAATTGTTTATAATTTGTATTTGTTATCAAAGCAACAATGTCAACTGTATCGAAACTTTAATGTTTAATATATTGTGGCCATAATTACAAAGAATATGGATGAAAAAGAAGAGTTGCATCTAACCTCTCAGGAGTTGCAAGTATTGTCAGAGCTTGACAGGTATTTATTTATTGAAATAAAAATCATTAGATTGTATAAAAAACATACTTATAGTAACAGTAACATCAATATTAAACGGCAGGAAAATGTAATCCAAAATAAAGATTAAAATGAAACTTATAGCAATGTTAGACGGAACTTTACTATAATAGCATTACTATACAATCATTGTGTGCCTAAGGAATGGAATAATTTATCAGAAAACATAATATTTTATATATTGAACCTTAATTAGTGTTTGTGTAGTTCTTTTCTATATTGCAGAATATAGAAAAGAACTACACAAACACTAATTAAGGTCCATCCAGGTAATTTAGACTTACCCAAATAAAACAATGAACAGTTTTTTTGGCAACATTTTTCTGTGATACATTGATGTTGAATATTAGAAATGAAATTAGGGAATAGTTTCCAACTGTCTCCAAATAACATGTAACAAATATAATTTCAAAATTTTCTATTTTTTACATTGACAAATGTATGTACATGTTAAATGCAATATAAATACACTCAGGGATAATGTAGTTTGGTGAAATATAAAAGAATTTTTAAAACTTTATTGGTTAGGATTAGAACAGTAGATAAATTTATAAAATGTTGGCTTTCAATTTTTGTGTGGAATTATAAAATTGAATGAAATGGGAGGTAAATTTTTAATGTAGTTTTATTTGTATCTAGCGGGCCCGCTAAAGTTGTCCTGCTTGATAAGAAAAACTTGACAGGTTATATATATACCTAAACCTTCCTTGTGAAACACATTATGTACTGGTAAAAACCGTATGAAAATCTGTTCAATAGTTTTTGAGTTTATTGTGATTAGACAGGCAGATATGGCAGAGAACTTTGTTTTATAATATGTAGTGATGATCTATTCTAGCCAAAACAAAAGTCCTGATCGTGAGGCTTAATATCATTTACACTCTTTATGTGTGACCATATGTTTTTGTTATTGTATCATTTATTACATTACTTTTATAATGATTACAGTCGGCAGTTTGGCTTTTTGAAGTTGAGAGGGACTGAACATGGTAGAACTCGGGCACTTGTCCTCAAAGCAGTCAAATATTTGGAAGGGATGTTGGTGCAAGTTAAGGTAAACTATAGAATTTTACAGTTAATGTAAAATTATCAGTTGTAGGTAAATTAAGACACCTATTCTGGTTAATTTCAATAAAGTTTATTGAACGAGTAGTCATTAAATAAATTTTTATACAATAAAAACATACTCTTCTATTGCCGGAAAGGAGAAAAAGTGAAGTGATAATTAAATTATTACAATAAATTGTGAAAAAAAAACAAGTAACAGATCCTGTATGTTGATGCACTGTTGAAATATAAAATTTACTGATATGATGTTTTTATAAGATGTAAGGTGAGGTGTTCTACAGAAGTATTTATACAAAACAAACTTTAACCGAGTGAAAATTGACGTAACTAAGGTACATTAATTAATGATGTACACAGTCATATATTATGTGTGGAAGGAAGTATATTTGATTAGTTTTACAAAACTTGGTGGTAGAGCCACACTGAAACTATTACTGGTTTCGGCATGAATGGGTTGGCTCGCCCGGGGTTGTACCACCCTCTCATAGAAATTCGTTCGGTCAGTGAGAGCGCCGAAGGACCACCTCCCCTCCCCTCTCCTCTCTTCTCCCTCTCATCTCTTCTCCCTCTCCTCTCTTCTCCCTCTCCTCTCTTCTCCCTCTTCTCTCTTCTCTCTCTCCTCTCTTCTCCCTCTCCTCTCTTCTCCCTCTCCTCTCTTCTCCCTCTCCTCCCCCTTTCCCTCCCTTAACCCTTCCCGCCAAAGGGTGGCAACGCACTTGTGACTCCTCTGGTGTTGTTAGTGTCCTTGGACGGTGGTGATCACTTAACATCACGTGACCCACCTGTTCGTTTGCCACCTATGACATAAAAAAAAACTTGAAAACAGTTTAAAGAATTTACAGTATTTTGCTACACTTTTGGTTTTATTCAAAGTACAAAGTCATTTGTAGAGGAAGTTTACATTTTATGACCTTGTATTTATTATTATGGGGTTGCAGAAAATGTGGTGAAATTTTACAAGTAGTGTGAAAGAGATCCAAAAAGACGACATTTTTCACGACATATTTTATGAATGTCGCCTTACATTTTAGAATCAAGATCTTGAAATAGTAAAGTATTTTCAGTTTTCAATGGATATGTTAAGTTAAATAATTAAGTGGCAAAGTTGTGATTGGAATATTAGTATGAATTTCATTTGTAGGAGCCTATGTAAATGTGAATATAAAAGATAACTTATTAAAATTTATCTTATCCCCCACTTTTTCACGTCTAGGTTAAGATTTCTTCAGCTTATCATTAATTTTTAAGATTAATTTTATTTTTTAATAAGGTTTGTTAAGATTATTGAATATTTTATATAGAAAAATAAATGTGTCATAGAATTTCATTCCTGTAATTGATTTTTTTTACTGCACATAAGTAATATTTATACTATACGAAAGCATTTCTCATCTAGTAGAAATGTACAGAAACATATTTTTAAATTTTTAATATTTTTTATCCTTTAATTTTTTTGTACAGGAGGAGGAAAGAGCTTGTTCCCCTGGTGCAAGGAGAGACATCTGCATTGATCCCAAAACCTATTGCAAGTTGGGTCATTTTCATTTACTGTTAGAAGATTATGCTAAAGGTAAATTAAGTTTATAATTAATATATACAGTGGTGCTCATATGATTAGAAAACGGAATGGTCCATGACATTATGTAAGATACTTCACCGCAATCATTTTTATTTTGAAATCAAACAATTTAATAAATTTAACATTTATTAGAAATACAATACAAATCCCACTACACAAGTGCA
Source organism: Antheraea pernyi (assembly GCA_015888305.1). Lineage (NCBI taxonomy): Eukaryota > Metazoa > Arthropoda > Insecta > Lepidoptera > Saturniidae > Antheraea > Antheraea pernyi. The sequence continues at coordinate 6,309 of MU159765.1, forward strand.
GTTTCAATATTACATTATGGAGAAACATTTAAATCAGTTTTAAGGTATGAACAATAATGGTCAACTATTTAGAAACAACAATAAAAAAGTATAAAAAACATTATTTTTTTAAGTTTTAGTAATTAGTATTGTTATTTACGAAATAGCTACGATATTCACAGCCTACCAATAGTAATGATTAATATTTAGTGGCGTATCCCTTATTTTCAATAACAGCACTGCAAGAACTTGCTTCAATCCATTTCATATATTTTTCTAGGGGGATTAAATTCCATGCTTCAACAAATGCTTCATATAGTTTGTTTTGACTGGTGTTACGTTTGTTTGAGACTTTCTTTTTAACAATATATCAGAGATTTTCTATGGGGTTTAAATCCGGACTATTTGCTGGCCAATCTAAAACGGATATATACTGTTCACTAAGGAATCATTTGACGCTATTATACATTGTACCTTCCAACTTCCGAAAGAGTTCAACTCCACATCCGGAAAAACACCCCCAAACTTTAATGTGTATTTACAATTAAAAGCATTGTTTACAGTTATATATTATTATACAGTTATATACATAGTTATAGTGCTTTCCATTGGAATGTACCATATTTATTTTTGTTTCATCTGAAAATAACAGTTTTTCCATTCTTGTACCGACCAATTAACATATTTTTTTAAACGAATAATAATCGCTTCTCTTGATGTTGCTTGGTTAGAAACCGTACCTTTCGAGAGATTCTTTCAAACAATTTAGCTTTCACTAATTTTCACTAATCTTCGGCGTATTAGTCTTGACGAGATGGTTCTCGGGTCATCAGGTGAAAAAACTTCATTTTTAATCTGGTTGACACCATTAATTGGGTCTTTTTCGGTAACACGATCTATTAGCATATCTTATCTGGGACTTTTTCTTAGCACAGCCTTTCTAAGAACATTTTCAATAGTTCCATGTGTTTTATAATGATCAATAGCATTAAAAACTTTGTTAACAGAACAATTTATACTTAGCTATTCTTCTGTACACCCACTTATGATCTATATGTAAATTAACAATTATTTGCCTAGTTGACACATCACAACTTTAATTTTTGCCCATTTTGAACAAAATAAAATTCAGATAAAAGTTAGAATTGCTGCCAAAATAATAGAAAAAGCCAAGAAAGAAATGTTCTTCTCCAATTTAAAAAAAAGAACGAGCTGTGGATGCTTTTTTAAAGTGTTTCTAATTAGGCGTCCAGGCGGCCAGTAACAGAAAATAGACGCCTACATGTGCAAGACACATTTTGTAATTAAAAGTAAGATATATTTTATGTTTTATGTATTTAATGAGCTTTTTATGTGAGTTTTTTTTTTTTCGAACTGACTACGCTATTGACCGTGCAAGGTCTTAACAGCTTCACCGACTACAAATTTTATTTGAGTGGCTATATTATTGCATGATTGTTAATTATTGAATGTGTATATTTTTTACGAACATTTGTATGTTGAAGTTATACTTTCTTTATTCATAAGAAGTGTTTCTAATTATATGATCACCACTGTATATACACTAGCGGGCCCGACGGACGTCGTCCTGCTTTGATAATCAAAAATAATAAAATTCAACCGCAGCACCACCTACTGGGTCCAGTTGTCCAATCTGAAACATTCTTGGATCCACTCGAACACTCACACAACATTTTATCAAAATCGGTCCAGCCGTTTAGGAGGCGTTCATTGATATAGACACGTACAGAAGACATTTATATATAAAGATAATATTTAAATTTATTGATATGCAACAATTTCACTATATTAATGTTTGTAGTCCATATTTCTATTTGTGGGCACTTTAGTATATGTGAATTAACTGAATCATTTCTAATTTTATTATTACACCACATCCATACTGGGCTGGCAGTAATGATGGAACACCATGTTACAGTGCTATCCCTTCCCATTTTCTAGACATTAATAGAACCCCCCATGCATCTGAGCCAGTTTCGTAACTGGCAATTCTAATGTACATAAGCGTACATTAAGTGCCTACATTGAGTAACATTTCCAGAAAGAGATAAAAATGAAAGAACTTTGCTATAAACCAGCAGATATAGATGAGCGCGATTCTCAGTCCAAAGATTATCAGTAATTATCATTAGGGCGATTTCCTATATTCTTTAGAAAAGTAACACTTCTATATAAAATTATTCTTGAATATTGTTTACATATTTCCTTTTGTTTGTGTTTTTGTCTAAACAGATCACTTACAATTAAATGTCAATTGTCAGATACTTACAAGGTGTAAAACATACATATGTTATAATACGATCCCTCATATATACATAACATACCAACCATTATCAGAAAAGAATCAAATTTATGGTCTGTGAGACTGCTCGCATCTAAAAAGAGTGTGTACTTATGTACACGCGTTAGAAGTTATACTTTTTTGGCGTAACAAGATAAAAATCTTTTCAAATTTTTTATCTTTCGCCTTATTCTACGTTTGTAGAAAAAACGACACTAACAATAGAAAATAAGGTATTTAATACATTGAAAGTTTTAATACCAAGAAATACAAAGAAACAAAATGTTGACTACAGCTAACTTCAGGTTGTCGGTTTTTCGTGACGATGTGCGCGTGCATCGTAATAACTTCAGGGACGTCGGTTTTTCGTGACGGTGTGCGCGCGCATCGTAAAGATTTACTTTCATCATTTTTCCCTAACGCGCCAAAAGTAGTATAACTTAAAAAAAACACTATTAATATAATATAGGGATTTTAGCTTTTGATTAATTATTTTTAATATCTCAATCATAATAGGTAGTAACCTACGACTTCGTTTTCATGGAAATGATTTTATTGTTTCATGGCAAGACATTTGAAGAGGATTGTGATCTGTCTTTTAATTTTTTTAATGTAACCTTATTATTAGAAATAAGTAAATCAATATCAAAGGACGGATCCTTACGTAATACTCCAATAACCCCAAATGTGTGAAGTAAACTATCCGTTCTAAATTATCTGTGACACTACACTGGCAGTTGTAAATTAATATCGATTAACGGGGGGCGCTACAATATGCCGGTACATGCTGCTAAATATTAAACCTCTCGACTCTGATGATCAACCTGAATTCAGATTAGTTAATTAAAGTTAGACGTACGTACATACGAAACGAAACTTCGGGACTATTTACTAGCAAGTCCTATGAATTGTATTATTTTATTTACATGTGCTACATGCTATAATGGAAATATATATATAAAATATACAGACACACCAACACCTATGCCTATTATACCGACGTGACTGACTGACTGACGACGCAATTGGTAGGTTCAACCATCGGGTCGTGAACGCTTTGACGCGGGACATTGTGGAGTATAACTTTAAAATTGACCCTAAAAGTCGCCATAAAGGCTATAGTCTCAATTATAAATCCGATGCTTATTCATAATTCAAATAATAATAATCACAATGGTTAAGTATAGTAGATATAATAGTCACTACAAATTATAAAACAGAGTTCTCCGCCGCGTCTGTCTGTCTGTTTCTCTGTTCACGATAAACTTTAAAACAATCGAATGTATTTATTTGGATGCGGATTTCATTAATAGATAGAGTGATTCACGAGGAAGGTTTAGGTATATTATTTTGTCGCGGAAATTTTATAAATTACTTGAAATATAACGATAATTGCTGGAAGTGTCGGAAAAAGTCGAACCGTCTAAGAAAACTTTCGTCGAAACGCTGCCTAATCCCTTTGATAAACGACATAGACAAAGTCGCGGGTATGAGCTATTTAATTATAATAATAATATCGTAAGTCTTGCTCACTATATAAGCTGTACTGTACTTAAAATGATTCTTGATTTGATTTGATTGAAAACAAACGAAATCAGAAAAAAGATGCGGACCAAGTATCTTCAGTAATGTAAGATATAAAAAATTAACTGTTCTTCCTTATTCATCAACTAATTCTCTTTACTGATTACTATTGGATATTACCTAGTGGGTGATTGTTACAAAGTGTCTTAAAATGATTCAGTATACCAAAAAGTTGGTCGCAACCCTATTAAAGCCTAAGAACTTTCCAAGGAGTATTTGTGATATCACAGAATTGATGATCTACATAATTATTTCTCATTCATTTCACTAGCAAACTATGAACGCAAGATATCAACAATATTGTATCAGTTACGCAATATAGGATTAAAGAATTCTACGACATGAAAAACTAAAGGGCTGTCAAAAAACTCTAAACTCACATTCGTTTTGAGTTATTGGATAAAATCTAGATCTAAGTGGTGAAACAGTATCGCTAACTAGAAGTTTCAGCTTTTAACATGAATGTTAAGTAACGCTTCATAATTTTTATTCCCCATACAACAGTTTTCTTTTCCTAACTGACTACGCTATCGACCAAGCAAGGTCTTAACAGCTTCACCGGACTACCCATACAACAGTGATTTAACCATCTTGTATATGAAACATCTATTTTCGCATCTTGTCAGTCAATCGACCCGTATGGCGTTACGACAAACGTCATGACGCTCACTTATGCCGTCATACCTCCTCTGCCCTACATGCTTTATATATTTTCTTTAAAAAATTATTGTTATTAAAATAGCGTGGCAAAATATATTTAGTTCACTAATGAAACTCAATTTTTATTTAATTCTATGTTTTCTTTATTGATTATTATTATTTATTATCTCTTAAAAAATTCAAATATTAACTTTATGTTTTACATCTACCAGTTGTCTCATCTTGAACAACTTATTTATTTATTCCATATAGGTCCTTCACAGCTGACAATGTGTATTAAATAAAGAAAAAAAACAATTTATTCAATACGCCAATCACGAAGTACACAAATCATAACAATTTGTATTATCACAGAGTAAACAAAATTACTTTAAGAAAAATCTAGGTACAAGTATAGGTGTGTGGGGTGTGAGTGTGTGTGTGGAAGTGTATGTATAGAGTTTTGTTTTATAAGTAAGAGTGTATGGTATAGGTAGGTATGTTTGTGAAAGGTAAATATTGAAACTTGTTTAAATATGTTTAATATATATGTAGAGATATGTATATATTACACATACACAAGAGATCATAATTCTATTTTAATTTATAGTTTTATTTTAAATATTCCCGCTAAAATGCTGACACGTATCATGGCATTGAATTGACGTTGACAACTCTACACAGCACTATTTGTCTTCAGTATAAGTATATAAAAATGAATCATTATTTTCGTTATACTTGAAAATTGTATACTTTGTTAGCGCATACGCGAATTATAATATTGAATGAATTAATATTATTAATAAATACAATATATAATAATTAATATTATATAGTAATTACTAGCGGGCCCGGCGGACGTTGTCCTGCCTTGATAATACAAAAAAATCCTAAAAGTCAACCGCAGCGCCACCTACCGGGTCCAATGGAACACGCACACAAAATTTCATCAAAATCGGTCCAACCGTTTAAAAGGAGTTCAGTGACATAAGAAGTGTACAGAAGAAATTTATATATAAAGATTATATATTGAAACAAGTTCTTATAAATATTCATTCTGTTGAGACACAGAGAGAGAGATAGGCAGAGAGTCGTTGAGTATAGTAGCTTTTATTCTTGATGGTTTACATTTTATCAAAATACTGCACGTAATGAAATAACTTAATCGAGCATAAGTTATTTAGTATTCACTTAGTGAGGTAACATAACAAAACGTATTACCACTAATCCAGAAACTTAGTGATTCAAATAGACAAAGCAGGTGTAATTAATTCCAAACTAATTACTCTAATCGTGATTCCCGGGACGAACTTACGAGTTATATAACTAAAGGCTCGTTTACACGAGACAGTTTGACAGGATAATGTCGCGTGACAGTGACACGATATGTAATATTTACAATGCATGTGTAAAACATAACTTAGGAGTGTTTGACGGGATCTCGGAATGTCATGTAGTGAATTTTATATTTTATTCATAATCCTGTGTTATTTGGCTCTATATAATGTAATTTTATGGTGTTTACGTAGTTTGGTTATTGTGCATAAGTGAATTGGATGGAAAATATTACCACGGAGCATCGATTTTGATTTGTTAAAAAACTCCCTGGAAAGTGCTAACAAGACGGCCACCATCTTGTTAGTTCATTGAAATGATCGTAAAAAACTTGTAATATAATCACCTACTTGATAATGGCTGTAATAATCTACTAGAAGATTGGTTGTCAAAAATAAAATATCTTACATGACAGTTTTATGTGCAAGGTTGTTGTAAAAAACATTATGACGTACGACATTTTAATAGTGAAGGATGTTCTAGTACCTATTTCAATTTTTGTCTTAACAGCTTCACCAGAATACAAATTTTATTTGAGTGGCTATATTATTGCATGATTGTTAATTATTGAATGTGTATATTTTTTATGAACATTTGTATGTTGAAGTTATACTTTCTTTATTCATAAGAAGTGTTTCTAATTATATGATCACCACTGTATATACACTAGCGGGCCCGACGGACGTCGTCCTGCTTTGATAATCAAAAATAATAAAATTCAACCGCAGCACCACCTACTGGGTCCAGTTGTCCAATCTGAAACATTCTTGGATCCACTCGAACACTCACACAACATTTTATCAAAATCGGTCCAGCCGTTTAGGAGGCGTTCATTGATATAGACACGTACAGAAGACATTTATATATAAAGATAATATTTAAATTTATTGATATGCAACAATTTCACTATATTAATGTTTGTAGTCCATATTTCTATTTGTGGGCACTTTAGTATATGTGAATTAACTGAATCATTTCTAATTTTATTATTACACCACATCCATACTGGGCTGGCAGTAATGATGGAACACCATGTTACAGTGCTATCCCTTCCCATTTTCTAGACATTAATAGAACCCCCCATGCATCTGAGCCAGTTTCGTAACTGGCAATAATCAGTACTTTTCTATGTGATACACAAATAGTAATCAATATTATTATTATTAGATCTGCCTTCTATTTCCAATAATAAATTCTTGATGTAAACCTTTTTATTTTTCCGAACTAATTGCATTTCACTAGTCCAAATTATAGAGATTTACGGTGTTATTACAAAAAAGTTAAATATGTATTGAACCCGGGCTTTAAAAATGTGTCATATTAAATGCACCCTGGTCGCTGAATGTTCGCCATCTTGCTCTTTTGTCTCGCTTTGGTTACGTTAGGTTAAACTTGTGAAAAAGGATAGCGCGTACTTACCTCGGGCGAGCGCGGTGCATTTATTAGGAAACTTTTTTAAACCAAGTATTTAATAGGTATTTAACTTTTTTGTAATAACACGGTTATAGTTTTAAACTTTATGTTAGTGACATTATGTTTGACTAACCATTTCCATTATCTTCTCAATACTGATATAGCTTTGCAAAAGAATTGAAACTTCTTCTAAATTTAACTTAGGGTTATAGTCATTTTATTAACACTTACTCATGTTATTTTATTTTTGATATTAATATATATAAATATCTTAATAAAAACTGAATTAATTGATTCTGAGGTGGTACAAAGTTTGCCGGGTCAGCTAGTGTTAGTATAAAAAGGATTTCTTAGTCAAAATTAGTGGATAATAATTTAATATTGAAATTATTTGAAGTAACGAACTACTTGAAATTTATATTTGTTACTGTTAATTATATTAAATTGCACTTATTTAGTGATTCTAAAATTTTAGTGAAGTTTAAGTTAATATAAATACACCTAAGTTCTTAATTTCAACTATCTAGTAATATTATATTATACTGGACTCTATGACTAAAAATATTGTTTTAGCAATGTCGGCATATCAAAAATTCTATGCCCTGGAGCGTGATAATTGGAAAGATCCCTTATTTCTTTATGGACTGGGATTGTGTTATTACCACTACAATGCTTTTGATTGGTGAGTTTAAATTATTTTAAATAAATAATGTATATTGTCATATTATTTGATTAATTGTTTCTTGTAATATTATCTATCTAATTGTTGTTTATTATGGAAACTGAAATATTATATGATCATATTTATTTCAATTAAATGCGAAATGCTTATGTTATTTAAATCATGCTATAATTATAACGACCTAACATACCGACATAACGACATAACCGACATAACATAACGACATAATGAATTTAATTTTAACAGAATGGCATGAAATAATAAACGACGATATATGAAACGACGTCGTAATTAAAATTAATTCAATAAACAAAAAAGGAACAATCAGTGCGAACTATTCCATTTTGATAAGGTACAGAGTTTATAAACCTTAGGTAAACTTCTGAAAGAAGAATATTTAAATTTATTCGAGTCATCCATACAATAGAGATATTCGAAAAATTTAGCACTCAGCAGTTATGCACCCGTAACTTAATCTCTTAAAATTGTGCTAAATGACATTTAATTCATAGGCTTTGACGAACTTAACAATAATTATTTTTAACCAATCACATTACGTCATTTGCTTTCATTTACAAGGTAGTGTAAATATTATTTAGTTTACAAACTTTAAAAAGAGACATCTATGCTGAATAATAGTCAACTTATTCTCGTTTACGTGTTTCTTTTACGTTTGTTGGGATAGATGACGCCTATTTGATCGACTTGTTTTTACTAAATCAGTGTTTTTACAGTTTTCTCATTTCTTCTTATTTTTATATTACTATTTTCAATTTGAATTATAATAATTACAATTAAATTAACCACCACTAATTTCAACTAATGAAGACACAGATATTTATTTCTAAATCTTGCAGATTTGTACCATATTTCTACTTCTATTTTATGAGTATTCATTGTTATTTATTTACTAGCTGTACACGCAGCACCGCACGCGTTTCTTTAAATTGTATTAAAGAAATATAAAATTGTGACACCATGTACAATTATAGAAATGCTCTTTATAAACAATTAAAAGAACGACACGCACGCCACATTAACGTATACATTAGATATACTACTACTAACAGTGTATTAAATGAGGTTTATCATCAGCAACATACTTAGAACCTTAATCCACCATTTTCTTTTTTTTTTTCGAACTGACTATGCTATTGACCTAGTAAGGTCTTAACAGCTTCACCGGACTACTAAGGCGAGCGCTTAAGGCACTCAGCCGATTTTATTTGACAACCAGCTCAAGGGTGCCTCGGCTTGGGCTGTTGCCTGATCATACAATTCGCGACCTATCTAAGCTAAACTAACTATTCATACATATATGAGTTGTTGAAACATATATGTGTACCAAGCATACATACTTCAACAACTCTTATATATATTTCTTATCGCACTCAAGGGCTCTATGCCGAGGGAACGGACCTAGGCTTGAGCCGCTGCCGAGGGAGGCCTAATCTGGTGTACGGGAGCGAAGTTGACCCCCAGACCACGGCGGCGTGATCTGTGGTTACGCGGGCGTGGGCGTGAGCACGCTCTGTTTGGAGAGACAGGCTGGTACTGTTCGTTCACTGCCGTTATTTCATCGGGTGGGTCGGTAAAAATATGTCGCGGACGTCTTTTACTACGCGTAGCGTTTGGTACGGGTTCGTATTTTGCGGCGGATACCACTAACGGACTGGGATGATTCGCGGTTTTTTTCAAAATAACTAATCGTAAGTGATTTTACGTACGCCCAGATAGAAGGCATCTCTAGGTCCCTATGTAGATCAACTCTCCGGACGTACCACGGGGCACCGGTCACTTTACGTAAAACGCGGTTTTGAAGAACCTGCAACTTATGAAAATTATCTTTCGACATATGCGCAAAAACAGGACAACTATATGTCATAATAGGACGGATACATGTCTTATACAAAGTGAGCTTGTGTCTGAGGGACATCTTACTCTATAACAAAGCAAAGGATGGAGGCGACCCAAGACCATAGCGGCTTTGTTTCGCACTCTATCTATATGTGACTCGAACTTTAAATATTTATCTAATGTAACACCGAGATATTTGACCTCGCCGGCCCAAGGTATGTCGGTTCCGTATAGCCTGATGGGTTCGTGGTTATTACTACGTCGTAAAGGATCGAAAAGTATCGCGGCGCTCTTATCAGGATTAACTTCTATGCGCTATCAACGAAACCATTCATCAAGTGTACAAACGGCTTTTTCGATGCGCTTCCTAAAAAGTCCGACCGCCAGCCGGAAACGTAGATAACTGTATCGTGAGCATAACAACCTACCTCGACCCCTTTAGACTGAGGTAGGTTACTGATGAACAGATTAAAGAGTGAGGGCGCGAGAATGGAGCCCTGGGGCACACCTGAGCGTACTGGGTGCGGCTGGAACATTTCACCATCCACTCTAAAGCGGAAAGTCCTATTGTTGAGATAATCGCGGATTATATGAACTAACCTATCGGGTACGTGAAACTGAAATAGTTTATGGACGACCCCTCCGTACCAGACCTTATCGAAGGCCTTGGCGACATCGAAAAAGACTGCTATTGTGCGTTTCGGTTTCGGTTTTTCCGGTTTCGGGTTGCGATCGGGATCATCGTTAAATCTAGCGAGAATGTACTCCGTGCGGCGTAGTACCTGGTTCGTGCAAGAGTGTTCGGCGCGAAATCCGAACTGCTCAGGTGGCAACAGATTTAGTTCTGATAGAGAAGTCTGGAGACGGTTCAGAAGGAGCCGCTCGTATAATTTACCTAATGTATCTAGCATACTAATCGGGCGATAGCTATCGGAAAGCGTAGCTTTTTTGCCGGGCTCGTGTATGCCTATCACTACGGCCTTCTTCCAAGCGGCTGGAAAGTGACCGCAATGAAGATGCAGACCAATAGAGCTATTATGCGGTCAGGAAGAAGTCTCAACACTTCGTTACTGATCCCATCGGGACCTGGGGACTTCCGAAGCTTAAGACGATTGATGGCGGCCGAAACTTCATCGTAAGTTAAGGGTTAAGGTATCCACGGGAGGGAACGCGAGTGCATGCTCTACCGACGATTCGATCGATCCGATATGGATAGGGTCAGTGTTATCAGTGTTTGGGGAACACTGTTTTTCTAAACTCACCGCGAGACATTCTGCTTTATCTATGCTAGCGAACGCGGGAGGCAGCCCGGGGCCCCTGTCGAGAGGTGGCATCGGAGTACTGAGGTCTGACTTTAACGTTCGCGCGAATTTCCAGTATGCCAAGTGAGAAGGACGGATGTCCTCCAGAAGCCTATCCCACCTGTCGCCCCGGATCTCAGAAATACGGGATTTAACTACCTTACGTAACGAGCGTAAACGATCGCGATTTTCTACAGACGGGTAAGTGTCGTAGGCTCGAGTCGCGTTCTTTTCCGTGATCAACGCTCTCACGTCGTCAGGGAGTATAAAACGGCGATCGTTCGCCGTTTGTACCTCTTTCGAAGTCTCCTTGACGGCGGTCTGGAGATAGTCCGACACAATATAAGTGTACAATCTGTGAGCGGCGCGGAAGGGACCGCCTACGTTTGTCTACAAGTGTACGAGGCTACAATACGCGATAACAGTGCCTGGATTCTGAAGGAATTCAAGACCGCTATTGCAACGCAAGATTCCGGGTCGAGGTCGCGTTCCGCAAGGAATGTGACTTCCCCAGAGCCTGCACGACGGCGTCATCTTCAAGACACCCCTACAAAGGCCCTTTTCAGGGCCACCCGACGACCCCTGCACGCAATATGGACACCGAAGCCGCCCGAATAACGACCCCTAGCAATGAAGCCCGGACCCCGACAACGAGGTTGAGATTGCCTCCTGGATCATCACAGGACGACCAGTCAGCTGCCCAAGTGCAAACCGCGTCACCTACTGACGCCTACGCACCTGAGGGGAGACAGACACCGGATTACACGATGATCGAGTACGAGAAGGACCTCATTTCACTGGCCCAGCTTATTGGGACAGAAATCCTGTCGACGCATATGCTGCGATGGATGGCGCTGTGCCTGCGCGTCCGCGAAGCTGAAGCCGACGGAATTACACCCACCAATGAAGACGTAGCCGCCCTAGAGCTAGCCGCTAAAGGCGTACTAGCCCCACCTATAATACCCAGAAAAATGGTCAAGAAGCTGAGCCCCCTCGGTAGAGCCAACAGGAGGACACGGCAAGAACTAGAGGAGGATGGATCGGTGCATGAGCTGCGCCCGAGATACCGCTCAAAATCCGCATCACCACTAGGCGCTTACAGCACCAATAACTCGCCGACAGATGAAACATCAAACATCGAAAACGTTTCTTTAAACATTAATCGCTCGCACCCGGGAGCTATTAATAGAACAAAAGAAATTCCAGCTGCGACCGTGACCTTGGCGCCAGTAGCGTCAACATCGGAAAAAATCCGCACTAATTTGGCGCATGCGCAACGCTCCGCCAATCAGGTGCGAGATGCGGCTCTATCCGTGACCTACGCGACAGCAGCGGCCACAGCGGAAAAAATCCGAAGCTCAACAAAATCGGCGCATGCGCACTCCTCCACCAATCAGATGAGAGAAGGAGGCCCAACCGTCGCCGAAAAAGACGCAACTACCAAATTGACAGAAGACGCAACTAAAAAATCTAACAAATATCCCCCGATTGTTGTGGAACGCCTACCGCAATGGCATTCACACCTGAAGATATTATCAGAGAAGTTAGGAAGGAACACGAACGCCCGCCCCTTTGGACATGGAGTTAGATTTCTACCTGAAGACGGCGCAGAGTACCGCATTATACAGCGATACTTAACAGAATTAGAGAAAACAGATAACATCCGATGGTACTCCTACTCTCCACCCGAAGAACTATTACTGAAGGTGGCGATCAGAGGATTACCGTCAGAAACGGAGCCGGATGACGTCAAAGACGCCCTGAGAGAAAAAGGGTTCACTCCAGAACTCGCAAAGAATATCCGAGCGCGGGGAGGACGGCCGGGCAGCGTTTTTTATGTCGCCCTCAAAAAGGACGACACAACAATCCCGGCCATCTACAACGTGACAGAACTGATGCTCATCAACGGAGTTAAAGTGGAGGCATGGAGAGCCTGGCGCGCGCGGCACAGAGGGTGGTGTGCGCGGAGTGGGCGCGTGTGCTACCGAGGCGCGAGAGGCACCCGGCAGGCCAGGGAAGGCCTTTACGGACATGAGAGGTGGGGGCGGAGGTTGGGCGACGGCTATAGGTGCCTTGGGCGCCTGTCTCGCCTGGCGGGGGTGTTGTGTGCGTGGCGCGCGGGGGCAGCCGCGATAACTTGCAGGACGACCCACTTTACCACACAACACGCAGCTAGGAGGCTCGGGAGTATCGGGTGTGCGCCCGCACTCCTTTGTGGAGTGATCTCCAAGGCACTTCACGCACCTAGGGCGGAGATGACAATTCAGCGCGGAGTGACCATAACTCTGACAGTGGCACTCGGACGGGGTATGGGACTTACGGGGGGCTTCGACGGTGATGCCGGTGAGGCCGCATACTGAGGTTAAACTAAAAATAGCCTTTCCCTCTTGAGTACGGTCGAGGATGACCAGGACCATGTTATAGGGGGCTCTACTGCGTGGGTGGTACATCCTGTATACCTCACGGATGGGTAAATCGAGAGACTTCAAAGAGGCAGTGACGTCATCGGTCGAAATCTCGACCGGGACGCGCTTAAGTACTGCGCGGAAGAGGCGGTCTTCTTCGAGAGCGAAAGTAAAATATGCGTACTGACCTTTCCTGAGAAGGGTGGGCAGAGGACGTGGGCACTTTCACTTGGATACCCGCGATGGTATTCAAGGCAGAGGTGTATGATATAGATTTCTCGTTCATACGAGACGAAATCTTATGCCAGGAGGCCTTGTCCTGGATAGTGACTGGGGGCGGTGGGCGGGGCTTCTTAGCCGCCGCTACGGAACCCGTAGCGTCGGCTTGTGAGAGCGGGACGGGGCTAGACCTACCCGAGCGGGGCGTACGATTGGCCGACGCAGATGCTGGCACCCGGGTGACATCTATCTTAGCATTATTTAGAACCGAGTGTGCGGAACCCGACTCTGAGTCAGAGGCGTGAGACACCGAGGGGGTCGGATTAGAGTTTTTGCGTTTTCGCGTTGTAACGGTTACGAAGCCGTCATCATCGGAATTCGCGGCGGGTGCGGCTACAGACGCGGCGGGTACAGTTACGGACGCGGTGGGTACGACTGTATCGAGCTCCATATCAGAACCGGCTTCTGAGCTGGAGTTCGGGATAGGAGCGACGGTGGGAGTTCTATTTTCGGGTCTTTTCGAAGACTGAGGCAAATCTAGCAAGTCGAAAGAATTCGCGGTAGAGATACAGGACGTACATTCTAATTCGACAGACAGATCTTCTAGTGCGGGGCGTGGGTTACAACCCTTTCTACTATTTTTTCAAGCCAGTTAAAGCGATCTAACATTGATTGACTAGCCATTCCGTGGCTTGGGGGTGGAGGGTTGGGGGACTAAACTAACCTACCTGCCTGAGGGCAGGGGGGCATGCCAAAATGAAGCTATGGGACTATGCGGAGTCGGAGTGAGTCGCTAGTAGTCTATATTAATATTATAAAGAGGTAAAGTTTGTGACGTTGTGGGGGGTAATCGCAGAAACTACTAAACCGATTTTGTAAATTCTTTTATTAATAGAAAGCCACGTTATTTGTAAGTGTCATAGGCTATATATCATCACGCTAAGACCAATAGGAGCGGAGCAACAATGGAAAATGTTTTAAAATCGGGGTATTTTTTCCTTTTGAGAGCTTCCGCTGCGTCTTAGCCTAAAAAAACTATTCCACGCGTACGAAGTCATGGGCAAAAGCTATTAACTAATTATATTATCTATACTAATATTATAAAGAGGTAATGTTTGTGAAGTTGTAGGGGGTAATATCTGGCGAGTCGGAGAAAAAATGGTCGAACGAAAACGTTTCTTGCGAACGATGAGAGATATATGATTGAGTTCTAGAAAAAAATTGTAGCTTGATAATGCCTATTACCGCCCAACAAAGTGGGCACGGGTCGGCTAGTTTTTAATAAACAGTAATAACCGGTTTTATAGAATTAATGCATACATAATTGCAAATGAATATTATTAGTCTTAATTAATTTATCTTTGCCAGAAGGTCTGATTAAATTGCTATTTAATTTCAAATAGACTTGATACTTTAATAATATAAAATGTAAATATGTCAGACGTTTTAGTTTTTTCTTTATAATTTATAAGAACCTACGAGGTTACATTTTTTATTTGACGACAATTTAATGATAACTTTCTAGGATGCTAAGGAGGACTAAGTGTCTAAGAAGTAAAACTTAAAAAAATATAAAAATCTATCCAGTAGTCTTTGAGTGATACGGCGTTTCACGATAGATCTCTATCATTTTATTTATATACTAACGGGCCCGTCAGATATTGTTCTGCTTTGATAATAAAAAAAACCTAAAATTTAGCCACAGCGCTACCTATCGGGTAACCAATTGTGATTCTAAAGCATTTTTGAATCCATCTGAACACTCACAAAAAATTTCATCCAAATCTGTCCAGCCGTTTAGTCACATACATACGGCCAGACGAATTATATATATAAAGATATGTAAATAACGGTTGGCCGGTGTGTAAACAAGCACATACTATGCAATAAGCAATGAGTGTGATAGGGAGAGCACTTTACGTTGCGCGCACACAAAGTTACGATATGAACTACGAATATTCATTACATTACCTTGCCATTGTTACAATTCACATTTCGGTACAGAACAGAAAATTATCTATACCTATAGTAGAATAAATGACAATGTCAGAGCAATCTGTATGTACTAAATACAACGTATTTCTTACCCAAAATATACTCACTCTTCTTATATATAACCTCTTATTATCGTATTATTATTTATTTTATTATTAGTAGCCCGGTGAAGCTGTAAAGGCCTGGAGGCCAATAGCGTAGCCAGTTCGAAAAAAAAAACTTATATTTTATAAAAGACCTTACTTTTAAAAAACGCGATAAATAAAAATATAAAACTCCGATATCAAGGATCTCTTCTCCCACCGCTTCTGTTAAATATTTAAATTTATTCTTTTGTTAATTAGTTTGTTCCTATTTAAACTTTAATCAAAAATTGAGTTGAGTTGTAAAATGATTTTTATTTGTTTCGTATACTTCTATAATTCGCGTTTTTATGTGTATGTATTTTATACATTATGGGTAAATGACCTTAATCTATAATATCTAAGTATTAATGTCATATAAATATTTATATAAAACACTAGCTAACCCGTGCAACTTCGTCTGCGCCTAATTGGTTATTACCGGTTTCAAGTTTATTTCCAAATGTGAAAAATCTAAAAAACCTAGAGCACGATTGTGGCGACACCTACCGGTTCCAATTGTGAATCCAAACTATCCTTTATAATATATTAGCAAGAAACGTCTTCCCGGTGTCCTTTGGGTTGCTTCTCTGGCCCTCACCTCTGTGTAACACTTACAGACAGACATCATGCCTTAAGTAAATATATATCTACATAATAAATACTGTTTCTTATTGTGTTATCTTAAAGTTTAATTTTGTTAAAACATATAAAATTAGCCAATGCATTGACAAAAGGAGAAAATACACACCTTTATGCCTTTGTTAAAATCAGATGGACGTAGTATATTATTAAGTAAAATATATTACAATACAATACTAAATTGGGGCATTTGATTCTGAACTTTGCAAAATGGACTGGAGAGCACACCTATACAGATAGATCCTCAATCTACAGATACTAGATGCAGCAAACTTGCAACAGTCACAAAACTTATAAAGCCATGGCTTTCCTGGAATGTTATCCTGAACGGAATCATATGATTTGCCTTTAATTTTGTTGGATACATTCCTGTTTGAGTTCCATGATACTAACATATCAGTCTTGTTTGGATGGGATAAGCTCTACACATAGGTTTTATAGTGATTAAATTATCCAGTCTGGATAGCTTCTTTAGCAAGAAGATCAACAGCTTCATTATCCTGGATCCCACTATGTCTTGGTATCCATGCCATAGTTACATAAAATTCTAAACAATAACATTGATACAAATGGAATTTGATAATTGTGATAATTGGGGACTTTAGAAAAAGTCGGACTATGCTGAATAGTTTGTAAGCAACTTTTGATCTAATTTATGTGATAGTACATATTTGATAGCTTACCTCTTTATAGATTACCTCTTTATAATGTTAGTGTAGATAAAAACGTTATACATGTATAATGTACATTATTGTAATTATATTGTTTACATTACATTAGGTTAATAGGTCTTTTCCTATGAAATTGCCGTTCTGCAGTACTGGCCATTTCAAATCAAAATAATTTTTGTTTGGCTAAGAATTCTAATTTAAAATTAATTTTATTTTAAAAGCATGGAATTCTTTTTCCAAAAGTAATCATTTGTTTATTGATTAGTGTTACATTTTTATCGCATTTCAATCTTTTTTGTCATCATGGATACGTTAAAAAATCGAGTAATTATGGAATATGAGTACCGTCGTGGCAGCAACGCGGCACAAGCGGCACGCAACATCAACGCCGTTTACGGAGCTAAAACTACAAACCAATGCACCACCTGTTATTGGTTTGCTTGCTTCCGTTCTGGGAATTTCGACCTGAAACGAATTAAAGGCGATTGTGGAAGCTGATGATACACAAGCTACGGCTGAATTAGCAGCAGCTTTCAACGTTAGCGTCAAAACAATATTGGTCCATTTGCGTCAAATTGGCAAGGTAAAAAAGCTTGACAAATGGGTGCCCCACGAACTCAATGATCGCCAGCGCGAAGTACGCGTCGAGACCAGACACACAAATGAAGTAATTTTGAACCGCATTGTTACCTGCGATGAAAAATGGATTCTGTAAGATAACCGCAAGCGCTCAGCAAGTTGGTTGGATCCTGGTTCAGTACCTAAACAATGCCCTAAACGAAAACTTACCCCTAGAAAAGTGATGGTCACTGTTTGGTGGTCTAGCGCCGGTGTGATTCATTCGGGTGAGCATTACTGCAGATGTGTAATGTGAAGAACTGAATAGAATAATGGAGAAGCTGGCACATCTCCAACCAGCATTGGGCAATCGCTCGTCTCCGCTGCTCCTTCCTGCACGACAACGCGCGACCTCATACTGCACAGCAGACGGTCTCCAAGTTGCAAGAACTGGGGTTGGAAGTTCTCCGGCATCCGCCCTACTCACCAGACCTTGCGCCTACAGACTACTACTTTTTCCAGAATTTGGATAACTCCTTGGCGGGAAAAAATTCAATACCCGAGAGGCAGTACAAAATGCGTTTGAAGAATTTGTTACCTCCCGTCCAGCTGATTTCTTTAAGAATGGCATCAATAAACTGCCACTGCGTTGGCAAAGGTGCATTGATTGCATGGGTGATTACTTCGATTAATACAAATAAAAAATACATGAAAAAAATTCGTATAAATTTTTTCATACAAAACGGCAATTTTATAGGTAAAGACCTTATTAGGTCAATAAATGTATTATTGCAAGCATATGGGTACATAAATGTCAATACCGAAAATCACGAAATTAAAAAAACAGTTAGCGTAAACCATTCTAATCTAATGTGGCTAATTCGGAAGCCGAGGGGTTAAATAGCTAATTATATTTAATTGAAACATGTCAATTAAAATATCAAAATAATATTGAAATGTAGTGTCAAAAGCTCCAATAAGAACAAAAAAACCGTGTATTTCTTTAAGCCAAACAATTTCATTATAATATTAAAAAAAATAATTATATATATAGATTTTTTGGGCCGGGAACACGTGGACGTCCCCAGAACACGCTTCTAAATTATTATCACAATCTGATCAGTAGTTTTGGCATGCATAGAGGACAAACATACATACATTGATTTTTATATGTACAGATATGAGTACCTTATGACAATTTATGTCTGAATTTCTATAAGTTTTTTTTTATATTACCAGACTTGTAATATCAATTTTCATTATGACACTCGTTTAAAATAAATAAAATATAGTTCGTTTTATTTAAAATATTCTAAAGTGTCAGTTTATTAGGTATGTGCATAGACAATAGGGAATGTAGATTATTGTCTCGCGTGTGAAACGTAATCGAATTTAGAATATTATCATTGTCAGGAAGAAAAATAAAATTGTATCGTACCGAAATTTTCTATTGCGTAAATGTAAAACCACGAAATGCTATATGGGTTAGAGGCCGGACATATTTTTATCGAAAGTGACAAAGTATAGTCATCAAGTGACACGGTATAGAAAATCATTAGAGGGGAGGAAATTAATAACCACAGACTTAATCCTTAGGAAAAAGTGGATGTCATACTTTATAGTCATTGATTTAACTACTGATAGTATCGAATCATGTACCACGTAACATACACAGTTCTATTGTGTCGACATCGCTGCGAACATCGTGAATCACAGGGCGTAGGACGAGCTCTGTAGGGCGGGGGGCGGTAGGGCACGCGAGCGGTGCGGGGCGAGCGAAGTTGCGCACCGCGCGGGACGCGGGACGGTGCACGCTGCAGCGCGAGGTCGTCGTTCGCTCGCGTCGCGTACCGTCAGTCGGGAGCGGGATGCGGTGACGTAAACTGCATCGGCGTGGGCCGCGAACGTAGTGTAGGACGGGACGGGACGTGTAGTGTTCGTATATCTCGAGTGCGTGAACTGAACAATCCTGTGTGATCGAGTGCTTGTGCTGTTACGACGTCCCCGCTCTCCACTACGGGGGCAGCTGCGGACGCATCGGCCTGTAGCGGATCCGAAGATCCCCGAAATGGTGAGTGCGGTCGAAGCTCCCGATCGCGGTTTGTTTACGTCGGCCCTAGTGCCAACGCTCTCTTTCTCTCTACCTGCCGCCTGAATCTCAGTGTCGCGCTCTTACATGCGACCCTTTCTATTATGTTTTGTTTCCAAAATGTAGGCACCTACGTCGACGGTTCCCTGAGCTGGCCCCGTCGAGAGGTCCTGTTTTTGTTCCCTTGCAAGATGGTTTTTGCGTGCCTTTTGCGGTTTTTTTTTCACAGACTACCGATACGGGATGTACATCTCGACACATCGTGCGAGTTGGTTTCATTTATGGTGGAACAATCAACGACGGGATCGTGAAGGGTAACGAAATCACAAGGGTGGTACGAGCGTGCGTTACTACGACTAGTAAATAATGAGCTGCATAAAATGTGGGTCGATGGAGTATAACACGCGATGCCTACCTTGTCCCTATGGTACCAGGGCGCTACTGCATTTATTGCATGTATATTAACTAATGCATCAGTTCGTTGTTACACGAAGGCATGCCGTCGTGTTATGCGCGTTGTACTAACGGTACACGAGTACCCGGACATTCTAACCGCTAACGTCTCGGAATCAACTCACAAATATTCTACATTTTTTACTTTTAACGTTACTTAGATGTTAAATTGAACGTTTTTAATGACAATTAAGTATATTGAGACAGCCGGTTATATTTCTAATTATAGATTGATCAACCTCAACGTATTGTTTCTTATGTTATTCATTAAATAATAGCTAACTAAAATTGTACGCATGAGTTGTCACAGGAAAATCTGTGAGTCATATGATCCAAGTAAGGCGTCCATAACAGGTGGAATTCGCGCACTTTTTATCTTGCGTCATTGGTCATTGGACCGGTAGTGCGGTGATGTTATTCGGAAATTTAATGAGATAAAGAGTTAATTCAGTAAAGCCGGGTAAAACCGTGCCACGCCATGTTCCACTCGATCTCGCATTCGGTTACAGTTTAATCATTGTATTTTGCACGGCACAGAAAAAATCAATTATAGTTGACTTCCTGTAATACTCTCGTTTGGTTTTCGAATATGGACATACGAGTTGTTCCATACAGCTTTATCACAAATTGTATGTTTGAAACGATATCGACGTAATCGTGTTGCTACGCATACAACAACTTATTCATGGTCAGTATTTGATTTCAATTGAAATTGATGGATAATCCGTTATTTTTGTAGAAGCAAAAACATCAATAAATTGAAAAAACTCAGTTTATTAACAAAACTATTAGATGAAAAAATTTATCGATGTCGTCGTATACGCAATAGTATTTGTATATGAGACATGAGAGTATACTTAACAAAATCAAGCACGACTGCGGGTACAGCGAGTTCAAGAACTTCAAATATTTGTTAGAAAATTTATACATACAAAAAAAAACAATTCTATTATAGTACAAAAGTCGTCGAAATTAGAATAGACGTGATAATTTGCGAATAGAGCACTTTATCGTTAGAATTCTCAGAGATATTATTATATAAGCATGACGTATGTCACACGTAAATTATTGCGCGTGTAGTAACTACGCTATCACCAATGGTTATGATAACCGTGAAGTACATCGGATATCAGTCCTAGACCGGTTTGTATATTACCTACGCAACTTCACTAACAGCTTCTAGTAACGGTATTCAGCTCTCTGGAGGGCAGTTACTAGACTCGCTTGGCACGTTTCGCAAACTCGCCCGTTAATATGCTCGCCGAGTCCTTTCTTGTATATCTAAAGCGGAAACGCCGTTTCCACAATAACCGGCGTCAGGTACAACTCGCATACGCCCGAAACATCCTCTAATAAAAACAGCTATAAAGTATATAATCTATACAAATAAAATTGATATACTTTTTGTTTGTCCGCTTTAATATCTGATACGGTTGAACTTCACGAGACTTATTGGTAGTTAGAGAACTTCTCATAGTGTTTTCAGGGTTACATATGTTAATACTTATTATTATTAAATACACAGTAATTATAAAATCTAAAAATAATAATATAAAATCGTAAGAATCAAAGGGATTAATAATAATAGTAAGGACAAAATTACTACTACAAATAAAATGCAATCCTGAGTTAATTTAGATAAACATGCAGATATCATAAAGGCACGCCACAATTTTCATGAGATCAGAGTCGCGTGCGTCGGTTAGTGTGATAATAAAATCGTTAGTTTGTACAACTAACAATTTTTATTCATTTATTCTTACATTTGGAATAGTCTAGTAATCGAAGCTAAGATTTCTCGGCATATAAAACGACGAGCGAATTGTTATCCGCATTACTATTCAAGGTGGACCGTTCTTACGTTCATCGTAATAATTTTCTCGTAACGTTCTTTTTTTAGACTCAGTCACGGATACTATAGTGTTTTGCAAATTGTGTAATTTATTCCGAATATATCGAGTCAGCTGCTAGACTATGTGAAAAGGCAATGAATGTCATGGTGGTGGATTATCGATGTGATGGTAATAGGTAATTGGTGACATGTAATTATTAGAGCAGCTTGCGGTAGCGTGTGCCAGGAGGCAGGTGCATGCCGGCTGCTACCACACCTGCCACGACATCAGCTGCTCCTTGAAGTCGCTTACCTTTGTCTTTCTATATCGTCTACAGACACCCAATACTTCAAAATTACTTACGGAGCTCCATTAGCATTAACGTTTCGAACCGGTATCTCCGGATGTATGTTGATTGTTATTCATACTGGCTAGTGGCTGTATGTAGAATTGATAAATGTTATAACAGTCATAAAACTGTATGTAATGCTGTTAGTTCTCTTGAGTGAATCGTACTGATGAATATACGTGTATTTGTAAATTTTTTGCTAACGCGATAATTTTTTTACACCCTATTCTTAAACAAACCGACTCGCGGTATTTGCAACGCTATTACCGCAAACATATATATATTCTTTATATATATATTCTTTATATATAAAACTATACAATTTTCCTCACGTAATTTCCCACTGTAATTGTATTCACAAGGTAATCTAATCATATTACCGAAGTTAACCGCTTTTCGTCTCGTACCAGCGCCGTGACGCAGGTAGATCTAAAATATTACTTAAAATCATGCATAATTATGATTATAAACGTGGAAAATTTTAATAACATTGTGATTCGTGCGTTCGTGCTTTTTTTATAAACATACAGTGGCTACAGTATTGGCATTGACCGTGTTCCAGAATGTTTACCCGTTCGCAAATATTATATTGAAAGTTTAATACAGTTTCAAATATATTATAATACATTAGTATACTCTAAACATGTCAATATATTCTAATAAATAAAACATATTTACATTATGTCTTACGACGTCAATTACTTGCCGTACGATGTTGAACATTATTACAAACAATTTATAATTTTTATTTCTATATTATAGACCAAATAATGAATGAGCCCATGTTAGTGAAATTTGTCCGTCTTCAATACGAGTATAATACAATGCTTCTTAATACAACATACTTGGGTACAGTGAGCAATGTTTTTGTACGGCTTTAAACTGTTACGTCACAATAGCGATGCTATTATTTATAACATGCCAAGTCTAGCCGAGTGAGGAATGCCACTTAGCAACAGAGTAGCGGTGAAACCGGAATTTTATAGTACTTTACGCATCTAGTCGTAATAAACGGAGTTATAGAGAGAGAAATAACGGTACCTTAGGTTAACCTTATCGTGGAATGGAACAAGCGAATTTTGAGCGGCCAGTAGATTGATTTTCGTTTATTTTATAATCGAAGAATGCATCTTACCAAAGCAGAGGGCGTAACCTCCTCACCCTCCGCTCTAAAATGTGCGTCACGTCACGTACGCACAGGGAGGGACGCATCCCGCAGCAGTGAGAACCCGCGCGCGCACTCAAACCTTTATCGAATAGATGAAGGGCGTATGCATTATTAGCTTCTCTCTCCCTCACCTCGACTCTGTTATCGCCCTATATTTCCAACCTTTGAGGCTCTGGGCTTTCGTGTCAGCTTTGCCGCAGGGGTTATGTCGACTTTTTAATACATGAACTCTGATGTAATCGTAACATTTTTGTCAAATCTAGGTCATGGCTTTAAGACCTGAGAGGAGGGTGAACGTGGTGGTGACGAGGCGCGGTCGTCGACACTAACGGATCGCTATTTATACCTGCGTCGTAGTGCACCGGAACTCGCTCGCTGCACTCGCTGCATCCGTGCCACCCGCCGCCTCTCAGTCAATGACCTCGTCTTCTCAACTTTACTGTAACTCTTATAGGGTCGTGTGTCGCAACTATAACTGAGTGTATGTTCATAACGATCGATAAAAGGGATTAATAATTTCACCATCATGAATGTTCACCTAACAATAGTCGTAGAGCGAACGTTGCGAAAGGTTCTGTGGCAAGCGGGCGCCCTTCAGCCTTGTATAACTTACGTAAAGTAAACCCACCCACCCACGTCTGTAGGGCACCCGCCTACACAGGGCATGAACTATGTCAAGCAGCTTGCCCTAGTTTTTACACTTTAGTTTGTGTATTTTACAAAGAAAAGGTTTTTACGAAAAGAAAAAGAAGTGCAGTTATTTTTTCATTTTAAACATACTTCAATATTTGCATAAGATGTTTTGCATTAAAACAGTCATGATAGGATTTTTTTTACAATATTTTCATGGAAAAACATTCTATATCTACTTCCGCTTTAATAAATCTGTTTTATAACAGTCGAGAAAGTATTGTTTATAAATTAGTTAAGAAAACGGTGCCCATATGAATGGCGCATTCAAATATTAAGCGTTTAAGGCACCCGATCAGCTGTCTCGGGTAAAAATGACATAATAAAGTAGTTGCAATATCAGATGTATTCGAAGGAACTTGTCCGTCGATTCGCAACGAAGCGACGGCCGCGCTGGAATTTCCGCGAAAAAAGCCATACGTCACGAAACGTCAGCGAGCGAGGGAGCGGACGCGGCGTACCGCGGCGTAACGTCATACGCGCAAGGCCGCGGATGAGTAAGCAACTAGAGCTTATTGTTTACAACGCTACAGACCTCAACTATACCACCTATTACGGTTATACCGCGTGAAAGCTTATGTGAAAAAAAAAACATCGATTAATAAAGTCATCTGAGTATATTAAGTCCATTTACTTATCTAATTTTCTCTCGTACTTATGTCGCGTCGTCTTTATAAAGTAAATTTTCAAAAAAAACGTATTAACCGACTTCAATATCAATCAAAAACCCATAAGGCACTAAAAAGCGGAAAATAAATAATTTATCAAATTAACCAAATTAAATAAAACATATGAATATGTGTGCTACCTAGAGATGTACTGGAAGTCGACCACACTGGAAGTACCAGCTTTCAAATAAAAAAAGAATAATCAAAATCGGTTCACCAAGTCCAAAGTTATGAGGTAACAAACATAAAAAAAAATATATATATATACAGACGAATTGATAACCTCCTCCTTTTTTTGAAGTCGGTTAAAAAGTACAATAACTTTTGTAAGACCAAAACGACTTTAATGGAACAAAGATTAAATGTTACTCGAAGATATGCTTTATGATTTTCTTGAAGAGGTTTTATCGTGAACGCAGTATTTTAGCAGTGATGCGTGCTCATACACACAGACAGACATAGATTTCTAAAATTGATTGAAATGTATTTTATTATTTATTCCTAGACACTTGCAATTTTTTTTTACAATAATCTATAAAGTACAGGCTCGATAGATTTACATTCTTATTATATATGAGGCATATAGAATCAAAGACAGCTAAGTGCCACAAGTTCTAAAAATGAACTGAGTATGGAGCCATCTAGTCTTATTGGTTGCAAATCACCATTTAATTCCTACAAAAAATAAAATACAGCTAAAGCCTTTTAATTTTCGTTTTAAAATTGATTTTGGGATCAAATACATTTAATACAACCAAGTCATCAAATAAGAAGTAAAGCAAGAATAAAATACAGTTAAGGAATTATCGCATTTTTTATTTATTTCTTGAACTTCTCTTTTAGAGCTGATGGCCATAGGCAGGCAAAATAAATAGCCTATGCCACTCCCTAAAATTGAAACTTTGAATATAAGTAAAACTCCAACTCTGAGAATAGATAAACATTTTTTTCGTTTCCTGCAAATTTGGTCTCTATGCACTTATTTTTTTGATTTTATATGCCTCATATATAGATAGGTTAAATAACAGGCGGCACGTATTTGGACAAATCTGTCACCTTTCTATTTATAACAACGTATACTTATCACATATAGTTTTCATTCGTTAAACTTCTATACTCGTTTATGCTACGATACTAAGAAATAATGCATAAATTCAGTAGACGTTTTAATAAATGTAAAGTTCTTGGAAATATACAGTGCTACCGGTTTTTCCCTTTAAAAGGAATATTGTTTGTAGTCGCTGTGTATGGTGATCACGTACTTAAGTACTTGTAAAATACTGCGCAAATTTGGTAAATTAGCACGTTTGTAATACGCACTACAAGTTTCGTGTACATAGAGATATTATTGTAGCATAATGATTGTTAACACTGTTACATAAATGATGCGTACGTCAATAGGTTTCATATTTAACATTTTTCATTTAATATAAATTTCCCATGGACGAAAATTATATTATTTCATAGTCGTTTGCTAAAATCTTAACAAAGAGTCGTTAAATTGAACTGTGTACGTTAGGAATAATAACACTTTACCAATGTACAAGTGTACACATAATTATTAAACGGTGAAGCGGTTCTCACGGATGTCGATTTGTACTTACAATCTAGCCGTCCGCGTCGGTACGCACAATGGGCATTAGAAAGCGGCCGGTGACCGCAAAAAGGGAGCAGTGGAAAGGGCTCGGTGCTTGCGAGATGCTGTTACGTCACTGTAACTCGTCTCCGTGCGTCCCGCTTCATCTTCTTGCCCCTTAGTCTATCAAAGTAGCTTAAATTACGCGTTTCGCGCGTACGGGTTTTAATTCCGCGGATCTACCATTCGTACATGTACATACTGTGAAGCGTTCGTCATTGTCGGGCGAACAACTGTGACGTCGACAATAAACATATAAAAAACGTTGCGTTCACAAAGGGTCCAACCCTTCTAACTACCGATGTTAGGGATGGGGCTCAGTTTTTAATTCTGTTCTGCATGTAAATAAGTATTGAACTTATCAGGACACTCGTGAGCCATGGATCGTGTAGGATTGTAATATAATAACAGCGCAAAATGTTCTGTTCGATGGTAGAACTTCCCCTACGTTGAAAATTCGTTCCGTATAATTTTATATTTCACATTCAGAAATTAGGTAACGCGTCCAATGGACAGACTATGTTTAGTTTGGCAATTATTCACAATGCTATTTCTAGTTTGAATTTGATTATTTCTATTTATTCCACAAAACAGACGTCATACTGTACTGTATCTGATATTTAAGGCAATGAAATAAAAATATTTTGTGGTTTGTGCTTTGAAACAGTGAACATAGCTAAAACAAAGACAAGAATGAACGTTACAACATTCGTATACTCAAATTTGGAATATTTAATTTATTGTATCCCTACGTTCCATATATAACCGAATGTTCTCCTGCGATGGCTATGCAATACTTGCTATTATAAAAGTTTTATGCTGACTAAGCATCTGCACAGTTTTTGTAGCCAATTAAACTCTGGCCCAATTTCTATAGCAGGATGACAAAGTCAAGTCTTATAAGATTTGATAGATTACATTTATTCCCATAAATAAGGCAAATTATAAAATGCTTTTGCACGCTCAATTCTAATTGTATGTATCTGGTAACATTAATTTTTAACTTGGCATCCATATTCCGAAAGGGACTTAAAATGATTTATATGTTTCATGAGTTTTAGGTCTCTAAAGAATGTAAACTATGTTGAGATAAAAACTGATAAATTAGCTAGCTACGTACTATCTCATCAACGTGAATAGAAAAACTTAAATGACGGTCGATTTTCACTCTCAAATCGCTTATACGAGACATTTAATGAGAACTTTTATATATATTATTTTAAAAAAATTGCAATACATAAAAAAGTTTTTCTTATTCATTTTTATTAATTTAATATCCTCTAGGGAGTTTAGAAATAAGTAAAGGTTTTTTGGTCTTTTGACGTTTGGTCACAAGTCTAACCTAACGTAACCAAAGCAAGACAAAAGAACAAGATGGCGAACATTCAGCGACCGTGGTGCATTTAATATGAGACCTTTTTAAAGCCAGGGTTCAATACGTATTTAACTTTTTTGTAATAACACCGTATAGGTTCTATCGTTTGACCACAACTAAATGTCGATGTGGTATAGGTTGGTAAACACGGTATGTCTAAAGGAGGACCAACTTTTAAAAGCCAGCTGCCGAAACAGGTGATTGTCGACAGATTTTTAACCTCGGAGTGGTCGCTAACTATTTAGGGCTGGTAAAAGTCCTGTTACCATACATATCTTTTATTGAAATGTTACCATTTGGGAATGGTTTTCTTAATTCTGATTAATACCAGTGGGGTAAAGAACCGTGTATACCCATATTAAATTTTTGATATGATAGAGATCGGTTAAGGCTGATTAAAGCTTGTTAAGATTTATTTATATTGCTTATACTTTTTTACTCTCTTTCTTGCAACGTCATTAGTAAAGCGTAAGTCGACTTTAGATAGATGACTTCGTAGTACATGGTGAAACAACTGTATGTCATTTTTTCATGGGTAATGATTTATATGCTACTTAAAACCGAACGAATTGGATACTTGGTGAAATTTTATTCTTCGAAAAGTTACCTTTTTAAGTATAGGATATATTTGATTTGTCCCCACTATTTCGAAAAAAAATCTTGTTTTACTAGATACCAGTGAATAGCTTTTCTCACCTCTTTTTCCTGGCCTTGGTGCAGCACCATCTGATCCTGTTTCCTTATTGACATCTAGGTTAGATAAAACTGTAGTTACTACTGGTTCACATTTCTCAATGCCGAAATCTGCAAGAAATACCAAGGGTACACTGAGTTCTATTAGAAATATGTATACGTTTATATAAAACAATGAAATAATTAGAGAAAATATTATAGATATCTTGACCTCCATTTGTTGTTCGTTGCCCAATTGAATTGCTATTGGATTTCATACCATAACCTAGATGTATTTTGAGATAGTGTGAAGAGTTCTTCCGGGTTAGTATTCTTCGTTCTTTTAGTACGACTTAATTTGTTTCTAGAATATTCAAGTGTACTCGTAACATAAAAAATCCATATTTTTTAAATTTATTGTGATATTTTTCTTTAAACATTTTATCGATAACCTAAATCATATCAAGTATCGAAATTTACGCTTTCGTAAATAATAGTGCGTATTTATTGTTATTTCTATTGTCTTTGCAGAATAATGTCTATGAAGTATAACATTTTTTTTAAAGATTTATTTTCCCAAGGAAGTAAATGTACAGGCAATATTATGACGTATAAATCATCCAGTTACCTGTTATATTACACATTGTGCGTAAATAAGTCTCATTTCGAACCTGTTCGTTGATGAATTCGCATAATCTTAGCTGCGTATTGTGCCCGACTCGATGCGTATTTGTTTTTTTATTAGTATATTATATCGTGCGGGCAATGCAATCGCTATGCACTCAGAATAACTTGTGACCGTGCAGCTGTCATCGACCGTTCCTTCCGTGTTTATACTCCTTCTTGTGTAGTTTATCTACTTTATACTATGTAGAATATACTTATACGAACATGAGTTCTGTATATATTGTTTTTTATTTTAAACTACTTGATTTCCGCGACTTCTGCGTATCTCAATTGTTTTGTTATATATAAAAGGGATTAGGCAGCGTTTTCTACTAAAGCTCGCAGGCGGCTTGACTCTTGCTGATACTTCCAACAATTATCGTTATATTTCAACCAATTTACAAAAAGTTTTGACATATTATATACCTAAACTTTCCTAGTGAATCACTCTATCTATCAATGTATCTAAAAACTTGAAAATCCTCTCAGTATTTTTTTTACGTTATCGCGAAACGACCGACAGACAGACAGACGCGGCGGAGGACTTTGTATTGTAATATGTAGTGATTAAGATGCTTTTGACTTTACTGTTCAACCGTAGCGCGTAGATATCTTGGCGTAAGATACGCATAATTCTTATATTTATCTACCTAGCTAAATATTTCTATCCGAAGATTGAAATCCGTTAAAGCTGTTGTTAACACATGCTTAAATTTATTCATCTTTATTCAAATGTTTTATGTTCACGTATATATTTAAATGTGTAAAAATGCAAATTTTACGTATAAAGCTTTTCTGTAATATAAACGAATAACATAAACATAAATATATTTATTTGTTGCGGTTGATAGAGTTCGTTGAGGTCAATTGTAATATAGTGTATGTTATGAAACTACCAACGATAACGTAATATCGGAACGATCGTGGTGTAATAACCATAATAATATTTTATTTATTCTATGTTTTGCTACGAATAGTTCTAACAACGTTTGCCGACGAGAATATTATCAATTATCATAGATATTTGACCATGCCCTAAGTGGACAGAGTATAGATAGTATAATAGTAATGAATATGGACGAAACGCAGATGCCCGATATTAATTTATAGGTTCTGTTAACTGCGATTCGTACGCGTTCCACTTTATATGTACGTTCGAGTCGTGTCAAGGATTGTATCTTAGAAACGTGTACGGATTATACAAAGATTCTAGGAAAATTAATATGCTAAAGAAAATTAAAGAATTGTATCTGATCTCATTTTCTCAGAGAAATGAATTCGAACGGTTCTTGTTTTCTAAGAATAAATGACTGTATGTATAAATGATGACTCTTCGACAAAACATAATAGAAAAAACGTATCGCCTGTTTTATGAGCACTTTATTCTAATTCTGAATAGTGAAGAAGTACACCGGTACTGAAAATATCCCAACACATTACATATGTGAAATATAGCGTCCATGAGAACATTCGTGTAGGTTACTCTATAAGTGCTATCGAATGGAATGGAAGTGGGTCAACTAGTATGACGCCAACGATAAACGGCCCTCGTTCATTATCAATTTTGAAGTATACTCTGTGTTTGCGTTTAAATATCTCATTTCCTATATTGTGTGAATTGATAGGGAATTGGTATTGTCCACGTTTATGTTATTCTTTTTTAAAAATAAATTTTACTCAGTGTTTACTATGTGGTGCATTAAATTGCATTGTTTGTGTTGCATTCAGTTGCCGTGAAGCCAAGGCCGTGATGCAATCAATATATGTACGTATAGCCAGGTGCATAATAGGTTTATGTTGTATTGCATCGCGTCACGCAACTGCGAGTCCTTTATTCCCTTTTTATCAATATACTTGTAGCGTGTATATCTCTACTCATAATTTATGTGTGTGTTAACATATAACGATAATTTCTGACGTCATCAAGTTATAACTTGTTTAGCGACAGCTGGTATTGAAAAATAACTTCCGGCAGGATACTTTCGAGCGTAGTTTAAAAAAAAATTGAACGACTTTGACCTCGTTTCCACAGACACCACATGCCAAATTTTAATTTGAATCTTCCCCAGTATTAATAGTAACCGTGTTGTTATTGTGGAGTTTAATTTGTCCGTTTCCTTCGGTTGCCGTGTTGTTCCGTGGGAAAGTCTCGAGCTGTGTGTACCCGGCAGATCACGTGCCGCGGCGCGCACCTAGCGACCGCTTGCTTCAGTTATGTAAAGTGAGTGCTGTGCTATGACGCCCAACA
Organism: Antheraea pernyi; assembly: GCA_015888305.1. Taxonomy (NCBI): domain Eukaryota; kingdom Metazoa; phylum Arthropoda; class Insecta; order Lepidoptera; family Saturniidae; genus Antheraea; species Antheraea pernyi. Next base: position 37,859 of record MU159765.1, read on the forward strand.
AATGAACTCTATAAATAGCGATCGATCCGCCCTTGAGCTGATGTGAATAGAAGAATTCGGTCAGGTCAAACTGCCCGCGTTTTTATATACTCACGCAATTTTTGGAACCTAATATAAATTTCATTGGTTACATTGTAAGGGTATTAATGATTGTACCTTAATTATTTAATTACTGTTATCCGAACACGTTATGGTGTTTCAGTGCAATTTGTCAGCTGTTGTTGTAGCTCCAATGAGCGGAATGAGCCTAACGCAATATTTCTAAAATTTCTCTCAACCGCTCACAGCTTTATCTCACGTCTTCGACGTCTGGCTTGCCAGATGTTCATTCAATGAAATAGACGAGCAATGTATGAATAACGTCGAGAATTTAGTTTGTTTAAATTAAAGTGGGGTTCTTTTTGTGTACACAATAGTCTTACCTGAGCGAAGCGATAATACTACCGAAACTCGGGCCCGGGCAGGTAGCAAACCTTATTGTAGTCGATCCCGGCTCGTAATCTGAATATTTATTTTTAGATGTACCCTTGATATTGACGAGAATAATTTGAACTTTCTAAAATAACGTGAGCTTTATATTATGGTTATTAGGTATGGTAATAATGTTCATGAAATCAGTTAGAAGGAGTAAGTCTTTTTGATCTTAATGAGACAAATCGTGACTTACATTCTGTTTCATTATCACACGTATTTATCAAAACGTGTCACAGGTTATTATTACCAACCCATAGTACAACGCTGTGGAAAGCATTTATGTATGGGTTTTCTACTTATTAGGTAACATAAAGTAGCAAATATAATTTTAATAAAAATGTTATCCCAAGTTTTTGTTTCTTCTAACCTGTTTACCCCTCATATGTCAAATTCTATGTAATCCATTAATGTGAAATTAATAAAGTTCGTTATGTTTCATGTTATTTAGGTTTAATAATTTATTTATTACATCCGTCCGCTATTTGTATATTGTTTCGATTCTCGGTACAGTAACCTGTTGAATAGTTTTATTTACTTATATATTTTTAAATAAACTAAACCACAATAATCAATATTTTGTTTATGTTATCGCGAATTCATGGTCACATGCGCGTCGCGTTATCGTCGTGTGGGTGTGAAGTAGTGAACCATAAACCTAGTCGATGATATCAGACAAAGACCATTGTGTTATCAGCAAAGGGACGCATTGGCTCGCCCGGTTCGATGTTTCCTTTCAACGTTTTATAAATAAAATTAATATATTCGATATTGTAAAATTATTTTCCGGAATACCAAATGATAGTGTATTAAATAATTTCAACTGACAATGGTATTTGAACGGCGTGATAAAAGATAATATACATTCGTTCCCAAAGTCGATGCGATAGAAACATGGCCGCCGCTGATCGGTGCCCTTTGACCTATATACATATTGAAATCCTTTTAACAATACAATTCAATATATCGGTCCACGGGCGTAACATTTAATAAAGCGTTTTAATATAACGTTTAATTAATGCCTATAACATTATATGCTATATAACAATTAAATTAACTCAAATTTATAATAATATTATTAACTATTAATAATATTAAGTATGACGCGACAGGGATATAATCACGAAAAAAACCTAACCATTGAACTCCTAAATGAGTAATGGATTTTTCCTTATAAATCGTATTGACGTAATATAAAGTAAATAATGAATGATTATTCTAAATTTATTAAGATTTATACCTATGGTATTAATTTAGCAATCAATATATTATAATAATAAATATAGTATTGCTTAAATTAATGGACAAGTAACCTGTATGATACATTTTTTTTTACCGGTAATGCCTTTGGCTTGCAAAACCCACTACTATGATATATAAATTTTCATTTTATAATGATTCACGCGAACTTTCACTGGTCCCTGTGAACATTTTCTACGGATGAGATGAGTTAATTAATACACTTTTATGACTCACGTGTGACTTCTGTGTCACTCGGACGTTATTGAGATTGTCTGAACGAAATTGACTAATGGATTTACACCTTCATAGAATGAATGACACTTGGCTAATATTTGAAAATAGTTGTTTTGTACTTTTATTAAAAAAAAATATTCACTCATATTGAACTTTATCTAGTATTTATATATTTTTATGAAATACTAGATATATTGCAATATTATCATGATTTTTTTTTAATTTAAAATTATACTGAACTAGTGTTCACTGAACTGAACTGAAGGGTGGCAACGCACTTGCGACTCCTCTGGTGTTGTTAGTGTCCCTGGACGGTGGTGATCACTTAACAGCAGGTGACCTACCTTTTCGTTTGCCACAGATGACATAAAAAAAAAACTAGTTTCTGCTCATGGATTTGCTCGTATTAATGAAGATTTGGACTATCAGTCGGCAGTAGTAATTAAAAAAAAATGAAAAGTCGATTTGACTATGTGTATGCAAAATTTCATTATCGGCGGAGTAGTTAACCCGCGAAAGCGTAAAAAACAAACACTTTCGTATCTATAAATAACAGTAAGGATTTATTAGGAAGTTAGAATATGTGTTCGAAATGTACCTAAAATAATGGTTCTTGCATTAAAGTTATTTTTTTCTAACTGACTACGCTATTGACCAAGCAAGGTCTTAATAGCTTCACCGGACTACTAAGGCGAGCTCTTAAGGCACTCAGCCGATTATTATGTATGCTAACTAAAACTTGCAGTCCTAAAAATATGTACAGAATAGCCCGGATGGTGTATTCCCATCTTGTTATATCCTAACGATAACAACCTACAGTAATCATCCTTATATTTTACAAATTATTGAAAAATAATTCCTTGTATGCGATGTTACAAAAAAAAAGATCAATTTGGTATTAATCCCTATCAAAAAAGGTACTCAAAGTTTTACATCAGATACGCGTTAAGTGATCCTAACATACTGCAAACTGAAGTTCCATTCGAGCGAACGCCTCGTTAGGGTGCACGGACTTTTGAAAGTTGCGTGACGGCACCTAATCAAACCGTTCTGTACAACAATGAATAAGAAGTAATTCAGTATAATATTATTATGTATGTCGAGCATCGGTACCTACAAGCGACATGCACGGTGAAAGCTTTCCACGGCTCGCCACATCGAGGGATACTTTATGTGTGTGCGTGTGTGTGCTCGTCATTTAATTTTAGTCGTCGGCGGTCGGTCGGCCGCTGGCGGGGTGGGCGTACTTCGGACAGCACCTGTCTCGCTCCTTTGTTTCGGCGGTTTTGCAAATGTCAACGGAGGTCATCTAAATAAAGGCGTTATAGGCATCGGTTTCGGACTGTGATCGTTGTCTAGACGTTTGGGTTGCATCGTCCGATCGATTGCACGAACCAACCTCAAGCGGTCGTCGACCCCGCGGGCGCATCGGTGACGTTACGCTCCGGTGATGCGCACCTCAATAACCTTACGGATATTACGATTCCATTTCGACTCTTGTAACATAGCCACTTTGATGATCTCCCTGCATTCTTCTAGCCCGCGTTGATCACTCGGACGCGGACGATTCGGCGTTATCTCTTTTCAAATTCAGTTTCTACATTTCTATATTACATTTTTTACTTTACCTTTTGTGATCAGAGACTGCTTATTCATTGAATCCATAGCGCGTAATGCAATCTCAGTTGAAGGCTTTAACAAAAGCGACCGGTTTTAATTTTCGGAAGAAATAGATTGAAATCATAAAAATTTCTATACCACAGCGGCCCTTGCTTTTATAAAATTTTACGGCGCAAAAAATATTCTGCTTTTAAAATGGAATCTTTTTTGTGCTTTTGCCTATTTCGTAGCCTCGTACAATGTCTTATTGTGACAACAACGCTCCGCCTCCGTGTACACTATTATTTACAATTTGTCTGACCTTATCGCCCAGTCAAGTTCAGATCGTAAATTTGTCATTGTTTTCCCGTCGGCGTCCTATTAAACAATGTCTTATATGGGGCTCCTTAAATAAATCGTTTTACTGCTCGGAACCTTTTCTAAACAAAACAGGATACGTAACAATCGTAAATAAAGGCTATGTTTTATTGTTGGAATGTTTGGTGACTGTTTGGATTGGTAGGGCGACGAAGGCGTTGCAAATGGCACTGTACGTGTCGCCCGGGTTCACACGTGCGGCGGACGCGCACCTGCGGCTGGCGCTCATGTTCAAGGCTCGCAGGCATTGGGCCGCGGCGGCTGTACACTTTAGGCGTTCGCGGCTCGCGCCTCATCAGGATGCCACTTTCACTCGACTCGAGCTGAGTTTTCACGCCGCGCACCTTTTGGAAGCGCGCGGACTACGCAGAGCAGCCAGGGACGCATATGAGAGGCTTTTGAAGGAACCCCAACTGTCTTCATCACTGAAAGCGGACGTCTGCAGACAATTAGGTGAGTGTTTATTACTATTTCACTTTTCGAAAACGATTATCGAGGAAATCGTAACTAATGTTATTAACGCGAATGTGAGTTTGTTAAGCTTTTACACCTTAACTATTCAACTGATCATCATGTAATTTTGCATACACGTTGCCAGGGGCACAAAGAGGAGTAATTTTCATTCGGAAATTGTACTGTTCCCAAGGTCGAAATTTTTTTAACGCGAGCGAAGAGCGAGAAAGCTAGCAATATGTGAATGCGTATTCATCTCGCATCTTTATCAAGATTTGTCCCAAACCTCTCGTCTGCCCCTTATATTTATATTGTAAAGATAGCAATTTCATTTATATAATTCACTTTCTGAATAGACCAATAAATAGTCTAGTATAAATTTAATAATAACCCGTATTTCTTTAATATCATAATAATTCTCCAATAAATCAATCCAATATCATTATTTGCTTTTTGCATTAGTTTCCAATGTAACTAACTATAGAATATTGTTACGTAAACGAAACAGAGGTATTACACCGTTTTAATTTTTACCGTTGTTAAGTTCAAGGTCTAGGTTGTCGGGTGAAATAAGAAATAAATGCTTTAATATTGTTCCAAGTTTTAAGTTATACGGTATCTTTCAAGTTGTGTTTCCTGTGTAGTCGGTGTGTAGTCGTCACTCGGCTTTATTTAACTCTGTGTCCTTATGTAATAACATTGACGTATTACAAAATTATGAAAGATTCACCGTTACACTTAAAGTCACGTAATAGGCTCCGTATATCTAATTT
>MU159765.1:43112-57827 GCA_015888305.1 Antheraea pernyi
CAGGAATGCGTATAATCATCACGCGAGCTCACGACGTATTGGCGGTTTCAGAAATCCGAGAAATCTGCAGTTCTATATTTTTCCCACGTACGATGATACCACAATAATATTTCTCAGGTTCGGGTTTCCTCTCGATGTTTTCCTTCACCGTCAGTGTTGCCAATTTTAATTAGTAAATTAACGCGAATTCCGAAAAATTCATTGGTAATTACCGGGGTTCGACTTGCGAACATTGAATTCACATTCCACCGGTTAAACAACTCCGACCACGACGACTTCGATTTGAAACGTGTATAATAGACATTGTAAATACAAAAATTACAGAGGAAATGGTAAAAACAATACAGGTTTATTTTTTCATCCCAAATAACTAAATGTGTCTTTGAATAATACTTTTAAACAACGTTTTTTTTTTACGTTTTTACGGGCAAACAAGTTTTACTTCGGTGTAAGCTATTGTTATATAGCGTCGCTCGTTCTTACGGTCTTGCCAGTTGTGTGACCGTAGGTATAGAATTTTAATGATTGTATCATTATAAATCATCCGGGTGTTGTCCTCATTTGGCATTGGCTAATATTATGTAGCTTATTTAATTATACACATTGTTTGTTTCCCGACATTGCGGTGCCTCGTTAAGATTCTGTTTAACGAAAATATTTAATCCTCCGTATTTATAGAATTAGTATGAATAATAAATAATCCGATTTTTTTAATATATCTCCGATTCTTACATTATTTTAAAATCTGTTTATTTTGCAGTCTGTTAATGTATAACGGGAATACAATTGAAACGATTCTACCAATCTATTTTTATTACTTTAGTATATGAAATAAATCATGTTATTAAAAGTAGATTAGATGGACATAAAGTTATTTGCAATATCTTGTTATGTTTTACCTAATCTACTTAATTGTTAGTTCTTTACGTTATACAATTTGGTTCCATTGTTTACGTATTAAATGTTTCGTGACATTTCAAAATGAGTCATTTCAATATTAGCCCTTCATAAATTTTATTATTAAAAGAAAACTAACAGTCTTATAAACGGCAAAATTTGGATTTCGATCTAGTTGTATATGATTTTTTTGATTTCACAAAAGTGGTTACAATATATGATAATTTCTGTTGACGTCGATGCAGTGATGCTGTTACTAATGTAACCTACTGGGTGTGAAACTAACATGCACAATATATGAGAGCTAGAAATTTATGTAGAAATTAAATATTCAGACAAAATATGTAAAAAATAAGTTAATAATCTAAATACAATACAATTCTTTCCCTATTGAGATTTTATTGAGGCTAATATCTAAATGAAAACATTAAAAAAAAATAAAGATCTCATGTGAACGATTACTTGAAGTTGGCTCATTTTGAAAAATAGAAGTACTCAAATATTGTATACAAGAAGGCCAGGCAATAAATGTTTATGTGTAAAAGAAATCATCATTAAATACATATATATTTAAAAAGCTCATCGAGCACTGTGATTGATACTTTTTTTTTAAATGTCATAACAACCTAACGAACTGGTGGGTCACCTGATGTTAAGTGATCACAACCGTCCATACACACTAACAACACTAGGGGAGTCGAAAGTGCCTTGCCAAACACAGGCTGTGTTTCGGGGAAAGATAGGGACGGGGGGAGGAGAGCTCACTGACCGACCGAAACGTAACAATCCAAGCACTGTTACTTCACGTCGGTTTTCTATGAGAGGGTGGTACTATCCCGGGCGAGCCGTACCATTAATGCTGAAAACAGTAATAGCTTCAGCGTGGCTCTACAACCTACCGACCACTATATTATTCGTTTCGCTCAAACATATTTGGAATTAGCAATATAAAGGGAGAGAGAGGTGATCCGTATGTGATACGAGTCGCTCTTCTTTCCTTTGATGCGTTGCGTGAATATTATAAAAAGAAAGTCACAAAGTTTTTTTCAGTCATGATATCAGACGTGCTAAAGGATTGATAATTGACTGGTTGTGATTGTTTGATCACTTGGGAATGTTATTTGTTATTATATAGGATGGCTTTATCACCGATGTGTGTCGTTGGGAGAGGCCGCGGGTCGGGCCCGGGCTGCGGTGTGGTGTCTCCAGCGAGCAGTCGCCGCCGAACCCGAATCGGGCGCCGGCCTTTATCTACTAGGCAGGTGTTTCGCCGCACAGGGCAAGGTTCACGACGCGTTCATAGCCTACAGGAATTCCGTAGAGAAATCCGAGGGGAACGCGGACACTTGGTGTTCGATAGGGTAAGACCGATTTTATGTAAATGTAAACGTATGACGTAATACGCTTTGATTTTTCACACTCTCGACTGTCCAAAAGCATAAAGGTTTAAACTCCATACAAACGAGAATGTAGATCTCATGAAGCACAGGTCAACAGACTGCTGGAAGTATAAGGTTTATAAAAGTACCTGATTTATTACAAAACTTTGAAAAATAACATGTATAATGTATTTTTTCATCTGTACGATAACTTTTTTAACCAGGGTTTTTTAAATCATGAAACTCACAATATATGATGCCGTGAAATTAAAAAAAAAACATGACCGGCCCTTTTGCGATCTGGGTCTTAAAAAATCAGCCGAGGGGTTAAATTTATTGCATATAGAAGCTTGTGAGAAAACTAAATATGATGACGTCATTAAAGAGTATGAGTTTGACAAGGTTTTGTTTTTTAGTTTCTAATAGTGTTCGAAATTCCCGCTTCTAAAATAAATAAGGACTGGAAAGTTAGTTTTTATGACGTCACTCTAATACTACGTGAAAATATGCGTATATGAAACTATCAGTTGCTACTGATATACAAGGTCGTACTAAGACTAGAATAGACTACTTGATACATTGTGGTAATTTTATCATCTTCAACCTTAATAATGTTATAAATCCATTGCTATTTATTACTTGCGTTTGCACCAAGGTCTCGCCATTAATATATAGTTCTGAGGTATATAGATAGTGTAAATTACAAGATTATTTTATGATCACGGTAACACTTAATGTCGATGTGCCAAATAGGGGGTACATATCTCTCGATCTTTCAAGTGCAATCGCCAGAACCCATTCAGAGCCTTTTACCGACGATTTTCATTTTAGAGCAATAGATTTGGATGAATGTATTTCACCTATAAAGACTTTAAGATTGTCTGAACATGCTAAAACGATTGAACTATAATTAGTTCAACATATGCGAATCTAGTAATATTTTTCAAATTAAACTTCGAAACGGCTGAACAGAGTTTGACGTGATTTTTACTCGTAGATCGAGCAACTTTCAGAGTATTATCTGAATTTCGTATTGTCTTTTATTACTGTCTTTTTATCTTCACTAACTTGTATCTCCCTCTCAACTTCCGTTCGCCTCGCCCGATCACAGTTTTCGTAACGCTTTCGTCGTGCATTAACCAGATCACTCACGTAGTGTAAGGGGTGTCAAATAACATCTAAGAATTAAGACATCCAAGCCAACCTCACCTGCACGTGGTGCACCCTGCTGAATAACGAACGAGGCAATAGCGATAGCGGGGTGGTAGGGTTTTACAGCCTGACTGGGTCGCAACCACCATATATATGGCGAAAAAGCCCGTCATAGTGATTCGCTTTTGCGGGTCGCGTTTCGGGATCAGCCTGTGCATATCCAGCTTTTCGCAGGCCGGCATGACAGCGGCGACCGGCGATGGACAGTATGTACTCGTTGGTCGCAATTGTTTTTGGATTGTACTATGGTATCTCCCTCTCAACTTCCGTTCGCCTCGCCCGATCACAGTTTTCGTAACGCTTTCGTCGTGCATTAACCAAACAACTCCCGTAGTCAAGCGTGCTTAAAGAAGTTTTACTTCAATGAAACGTTAGTGTGTTTTGCAGCGTATTGTATCAGCAACAGAATCAACCGATGGACGCTCTCCAGGCGTACATATGCGCGGTGCAGCTGGACAAGGGGCACTCGGCGGCGTGGACTAACCTGGGCAGTTTATACGAGAGCTGCCAGATGCCGCGGGACGCGTTTGCCTGCTACACTAACGGGGGGACCGCTGCGACAGCTTCGAACGCCGCACTAAGGCAAAGGCTCTCCTTCCTAAAAGCACATCTCGCGCACGCACCGATGCCTTCAGTTACCGGGAAGTAAGTATCCCTATTTTATACTACCCGATACCCGCGACTTCCTCTGCTCCATTTACTAATTAATAAATCTTATGTACAGCGAAAAAAAGATGTGTGTAGTAGTTTACACGCGGTAGAAGTGAAAGTTTCAAGAAGAATGCGAGAAGAGCGTATGGGCTCACTGTTCTCTAATACCCGCAGGAAGGCGAGACATTGCTCACTCTTTATGTACACACGAAAAGGTTATGGATCAGAATTTCAAAGTTTCACTTCAATAAAAAAAAATGGATAGCAAACACATCGACTTTGCTTATAAAGGATCTTTGTAAAATGTAGTCCGGTGAAGATGCTACGGCCTTGCTAGGACAATAGCGTAGGCGGTTCGAAAAAAAAAGAAATTTGTAAATAATTATTTGCGATTACTTCTCACGTCCTGTGCATACGCACCATACCGCTTGCACTACTTCTCTAAGGCGAGAAAATACATCGGTGTACGCGTGATCATATATGAACATCTTGATACTCGATGATGATTGTGTAACTACCACCCTGAAGTTGAAAATGTATTGCTAAGAACCTATAGGTTTATCTAGCAGCTGGACTTAAGACCCATTCCCTCTGTATGTTTAGCATCAAGCATTAGAGTGTGATTAAAGGCTAAAACCTATAATGTAGGTATTTAAAAATAAACAGATTTTCGTGACGGTGCCACGAGGTCAGGTACCTTAGCCGATGTAATTTGGAACTTAATAGATATTGAAAAAAAAAAAACAATCAGCAAGGTAATAGGCGAATTATGTTAAATATTTTGCGAATCAAAAGAATTTCGAACCTATTGAAGTTTCAGTATTGGAAATGTTAGAAAACATTGTGTATTATTATTGTGTTTTATCTTTGCCAGAAATAGGTATTAATGCTTGATGGCTGGGTTTTTTAAGAGCCCTCCGTTTTTGCGGACCCTTATATACAATAAAATTAAATAGGGGACCAGTAGTTAGATATTTAGGTTTGGCTAGTGCTTACTCGATCCCCCTTTTTAATGTCAGTGAATTTTGTTACGCCATTCAAAGTGAATATGTGTTCTCTTTGATCAGCTTTCATTTGCATATCGTGTGAAGTAAAAATAATCTATTGAATTTGGATTTAACTAGTGTCCTCTAATTTCAAATGATGTCCATTGTGTCTGCCAGTAAAGGGGAGTTTTGTGAGAACTTTAATATGAAGAAACTGGTTTAGTTTCTTCCCCGATCTGTTTATTTTAAATTATGTGTAGGGACTAATCATTTCTCGCAACTTCGTTACGTTCGTCTGGTTTATTGTGGATTGTCTATTATTATTTTTTAAGTATTTTATCCTTACTATTTAACTGCTATAAAGGAGATTCTGTTATCGAATTGAAAGTCACTTTTATCAAATTTTATCGTTACTGCTCAACCTCTATAGAAAAGCGTGATGATGGCGATATGTAGCCATAACGTAGTCCGGTGAAGCTGTTAAGACCTTGCTTGGTCAATAGCGTAGTCAGTTCGAGAAAAAAAAATGTATACTAAGACCTGTTGGTCTTCCTATAAACAAATTAAATAAATATCAAAAGAGAGCTTTAAAATGCTATATGCCTTTTGTACTTTTTGCTCTTTTCGTTTATATGGTAACAAAATAGAAAGGTTATGTGTGACTGTTTGTTGTGTACTTCTATGAAATTCACGTTGGTACTTGATCAAAATGTATAATTTTGGGAATAAATAAATAAATGATTAAGAGAGGTCAATAATTGGAGCCTTGAGAGTACCAAACTTTATAGGTCAATGTAGAATATTACTTTTATTCATAATACATATCTTATAGCCGTACTAGCTGATCTGGTCATGTGTTGTTGTGGCTCAGTTAGTATATGTTGAATTAAAAAAACAAAATTAATATTAAAATGTAGCGCCATCTATAGTTTATCTGATCTGGTCATGTGTTGTTGTGGCTCAGTTAGTATATGTTGAATTAAAAAAACAAAATTAATATTAAAATGTAGCGCCATCTATAGTTTATCTGTGACAGTCGGTCCTACAGTTTCCTGTCAAATAATTAATTATTAACTTTCAAAGGAGTGAATTTCACTAAAAATGTTAAGACGTTTTTTGTAGAAAATTAAATTCCCTTCAAAAATCTCTATTGAATTTCTTCGGATACTAATTTTTAAGTGAATGACAAAATCCTAAAGTTAAAAATCAAATTCTAAAATCATACCAATTTTCAAGGCGTGGTTATGAGAAAATGGTTCATCTGTCAAAAAAATTCAGTCTTTTTTTGTAGACAATTAAATTCGCTTAAAAAATGTCTCTTAGTCAATTTCATTTACCTCGACGATTTAGGAGTTCTGAGTCAAAAACCAAAAAATCAAAAGTTGCGATGATAGTAGACCTCTTAATATAAATATTAAGGGCTCAAATTCTCACAACATTGTTTTTTTGTCGTCCCAAATAATATTTTCAATATACTTAAAAAAAAAAAATTTTAATGTCATTGGGGACAAACGAACAGGTGGGTCATCGGATGTTAAGTGATCACCACCGTCCATAGACACTAACAACACCAGAGGAGTCGCAAGTGCGTTGCTACCATTTGGGGGGAAGGGTCAGGGGAGGGAGAGGAGGGAGGGAAGGGGAGGTGTGTCTCCGGCGCTCTCACTGACCGAACGAAACGCAAATATGCAAGCACTGTTACTTCACGGCGGTGTTCTGTGAGAGGGTTGTACTACCCCGGACGAGCCGACCTATTCATGCTGAAACCAGTAATATTTCCAGTGTGGCTCTACCACTATTCAAATTGTGTTTTCATGATCAGACGACGACCGCTGCCGTCGATCGAGGAGGCGTGGAACCTTCCGATCTCTGCGGAGATGTCGTCACGGGCTCCGAAGGCCGCGCCGCCGCCCTACCCCGGCGCTCCCCCCGGCACCCCCGGCGCGCCGCCCGTCGTTTGTTTGCTTGAACGCGCTAATCTAAAGAACTACTGGTCCGATTTGAAAAAAAAAATTGGTTGTCTAGTAAGTCGGTTTACGGACGATAATTTTACGTAATAACGTCATAAGAAAACACATGAAAAATTGCGTGCTTTTATGAATTGAATTGAATGATAATATATATATATATACATATAAATAGATGCGAGAGAAACCGAACGCTTAGGCAGTTTGCCCATCTCTACCGCTTGTTCCGCGCTCTCGCTTGCCCCGAGCGCTCAGCGGAACGTGACAATGAGTTTGCGCGTGCAGTTCGTGCAACCCGACGGAATCGATTTATAAAACGTTATCACGTCAAAATTCTTCAGTATTAGATAGCTCATTTATCGAAGAAAGCTATAGGCTATATATCATCACGCTTAGACCAATAGTAGCGGAGCACCAGTGAAGAATGTTTTAAAGTCTGGGTTTTTTTTCTTTAAGAGAGCTTCCGCTGCGTGTTAGTTAACCCAAAGTAACTATTCCACGCGGGCAGAAGCTAGTATACACGACTGTTTAGTCACCAGCAATATTTTTACAGAATAATCATTACTCGATTCTCGTTCTAAATCAATTATATGTTAAATGTTACCTTGAACATATAACGTGTATGTATTTTATATGTTATATGTTCATGGTCACATTTAACATATAAAATAATAATAGCAAAACAAATACTAATAAACAACAAAGAGAACCTTAGTGAAAAGTTTGTTCTAAAAGGTTTAAAAGTATGAGAATGATACTTTTAAACGTAAAAAAAATCAGGCCTGGCTTCAATTAATAACATTGAAGGGGCGCTCTCAAGGTTAATCATTACGTAACTGCTTATCATGGGAATGTCGCACGATCGAACAAAGGGAAGCGGGGTGCGGGTCGAGGTACGGGAAGCGGCCCGGAGTACGCGACAGGGCGCGATTCATTTATTACACCGGTTCGTTTTTGCGTAAATCAGCTGATGTTGAGTGTATATCAGTTTTGCGTTTCTTGAGATAATTAGATCAAATATTAAGCACCTATTTTGTAATTGATTTGGAACGAGAATCGACTAATGATTATCCTGTAAAAATATTGCCGGCGACTAAGCAGTTGATTTGATTGCAGAGTTGTTTTTAACTCTGCTATTTACTTCTCTAATTATAATTTCAGAGACTTTCAGTCAACATAGGTATAATTCTTTAGTTCCCGTGCATTTTGTTGTCAGAAGACACGATCCGTGTTATTACAAAAAAGTTAAATACGTATTAAACACTTGGTTTAAAAAGTTTCCTAATAAATGCACCGCGCTCGCCCGAAGCAAGTTCGCGTTATCCTTTTTCACAAGTCTAACCTAACGTAATCAAAGCGAGAAAAAAGAGCAAGATGGCGAACATTCAGCGACCGCGGTGCATTTAATATGAGATCTTTTTAAAGCCAGGGTTCAATACGTATTTAACTTTTTTGTAATAACACGGGATGAGTTTAATTTTATTTATCGTCTAACTTGTTATTAGGTACCTTGTTTTCTTACATATTGTTCATAGTATTTATTTTTTATTTCTTTACAAAAATAATCTACATCAATTAAAATAAACTACGTAGTTAATTTATAATAATGATTAACTACTGGAAAAAAATTACATTTTTATATTTGTGGGCACCACTAAAACTAACAACAAATGGGAAAAAGATTAATTAAAGAAGTAAAAACTAACCTCAATCAAATTGATATAAACGTTAATAATCATGGCCAGTGAGAGCATTAAAATTGCCAAAAATTAAATTTATAATTAATTTATAACGTTATATTAATTTTTCGTAATCATGAATTCGGTATACGTCTCTTGCCTGAATCTGATGAATTATTTATGAATACTCCAATTTAATTAGTGAGTGATAAGTTAAGTTTAATTAAATTAAGTGATTAATTTTTATAATTGTATTATCTTCAACCAATATAAGTTGTACCAACAACATATCGTAAAATATTCTACATTTAAATGACTTAAAAATTTTGATTGAACTAAGTAATTATGTATCTATTATATGTTATTTTGTTTTATTATAGTTTTGTACATTTGAGAGATATTTTTTATATTATATTTTTACGATTGATATAGAAAAATATCAAACTTCTATCAAGATCAAGAAATGATGTCACGAAAGATTTCGACGTGATTATTAATAAAAAATTAACCAAAATTATTTGTGAATAATGTTACTATACTGACTGTGATCAGGACGGACTGTGATCAATTTTTAGCCTGATTAATCGCCGAATGCTGGTTTGTCGCGTTAAAAATGTCGGTTCGAATAGAATGTGTGCTTTATTTACAAATCTAGTACAACTGTACCTTTTTTAAGAAAAGTTAGAACTTGTGCTAGGTGTTAGAACTGAGCTTGCTAACGCAACCCCGGGACACTCCCATAGTGCGGCGTAGGTTACCGTGGAGTTTTTTAGTCGATTGGAGGTCGGCTCAGTTCAGGTCCTCCCCCGGGGACCTGGCAATGTCTGTGCAAGAGGGTACTCCACGATAAAAAAAAAGGTGTTAGAACTGAAGTTGCTGGAACACCACGTACATACCTATTTGTAACATAAAACAACAGTGCTCTTACTTCTATGTCCCGGTACGAAAAGTCTGGTTGGTAACAGATACTGACTCGTGATTTATTATTAACTTGGAAAATAAAGGTTGTATTGTAATTTGAACCGACCTTTTTAACCCTGTAATTTAGCATTCGGTTATAAAACAGCCTGCTGTTTAGTTCTGATCTCTATCATTTTGGTCCTTCGAGCCGGATTTTATTGATGATTTTATACGATTTACATTGATTATGAGGTTTCGATATTTCGATCCTGTATAAAATATATGTAATTATATTTTGTTTTCAGGCGTTGATGCAGCAACTACTGGCACAGTATCGCCAAACGCAAGCGGCGAGAGCGCGTACGGTTCGTACTCTATATAATTCGAACGTTTCCATATCCCAAGGCGGCAGGTTTTTAGGGTTCCGTATGTTCCAACAAATATACATATCTAATGATAATATATATTTTTCTTCTCAGGTGACAAAGAACGAAGGTAGTAGTAGCGCGACCGGCAGCGACAGCACGGAGTCGCTCGCCGAAGATCTGTTGAAGAAGTTCACGGATTCACAGCCGGATATTAAGAAGGAGCCCGCTAATGGTAAGTGTTATAATATTCCAACTTCTGAAAATGTACTTACAGTGAAAACCGTGTATCCTTCCCTCCCCCTCCTTCAAACACAGGCTGGAAACGCACTTGCGACTTCCCTAGTGTTGCTAATGTCTATGGGCGGCGGCGATCACTTAATATCAGGTGACCCACCTGTTCGTTTGCCTCCTATGATAAAAAAAATATGGCGCCATCGTTTAGAACTACATATCGGTTATATTCACCCAGAACAAAAGTCCATTTGAATCCATTTGAATGCGGCATCTCGAAAACGTCACCGGTTGTTACGACTATCGGTTCGATGTCATTATAATAGATTTTGACTATATTATTGGCAAGAGCCGGCAAAAAATTGCATGTGGATTTGTCATTTATCTAATATATAAAAATCTAGTATCATAATGTTTTTTTTTTTTTATATCATAGGGGGCAAACGAACAGGTGGGTCACCTGATGTTAAGTGATCACCACCGTCCATGGACACTAACAACACCAGTGGAGTTGCTAGTGCGTTGCCACCCTTTGGGGGAAAGGATTAAGGAAGGGAGAGGGAAAGGAACGAGGAGAGGAGAGGGGAGGTGGGCTTCCGGCGCTCTCACTGACCGAACGAAAAGCAACAATGCAAGCACTGTTACTTCACGTCGGTTTTCTATTAGAGGGTGGTACTACCCCGGACGAGCCGACCCATTCATGCTGAAACCAGTAATAGTTTCAGCGTGGCTCTACCACCATAAAATGTTTATCCACGATGAACTGAGAAACTACTCAACTGACTTTCATGAAAGTTGGCATTTATGTATAATTTGGTCCAACTTGAAATATAGAATAATTTATATATCGATTAATGACCTCAATATTTTTAAATTACAAATTAAATTAGTGTGAATGTTGATTATTGTTATTAATTGTAAGTTTCACCAGTCTCGAACAGATGGCGCTTTAAATTAATTTGTTGACAGAAAACTGTATGGCCGACTGTTATTTAAGTCCCATAGATAAAATAGTTTATCATAATGTTTAATTTAACGTGTAATAAATGAGCCACAGCAACGCGTCGCCGTGTTAATAAGTATCTTATATAGATACCTATTAATAAAAAAATTAGTTATTTGATTGTCTATTAAATATAGTTATGTCTCCTTATTCGCTGTGGATAGTTTATATAATTATGTTGTGTATACAAAAACTGTGACTATGGAACGGTACTTTATATAGAAATTTATGGAATATATACATTCTAAGGTTATAGAAATATATAAGACTATAATCAATTTATTGAGAAAAACACTTTCAAATTTAGTGATTATTGTCTGCATGCATAACTTTTCAAGATTATTACAGTGACCGTGGTACCATTGTACAGATGTAGAACGACCTTAAATCTTAATTTTTTTTTCTATAAGTTTCGAATTTAAGGAACAATACAATTTTGAAACCAGCCTATTGAATACGTATACGATAGAGTTTAAATAAAGGTACAGCACATAACATCGCTGTTTATATCAAAGGACCCAACGACACGCGCTATTTTTGTATCACGAAAGTTGTGTGGTAGTAGCGGCTTTTATCAAAGGACGTTAGGTTGGGAAACTGTTTCTGGATAAATATTTTAAAACTTATATGTTTAGTTCCTATTATAAAAGTTCACTAGGTACATATTCTTATTTATGTACTTATTTCGAATCAATGAATAATGACATTTTCAGTCACAAATAGAGAATATGGTAATATTTTTTGGGTCACGTCACATTAACAGTGGTACGTCACAGGGAAAATATTTTACTTTGACGCGTTTCGTAATCAGTCAATGTGTATCTTCGATCAACAATAACTAGATAAAGGGTTACGTACAAAATCGTAGCTAAATCATGTCCGCGTAAATATATACTTATGTGTAGCTATTTCTTTACTAAGAAAGGGAGCAAAAAAGTTTTAAAACAGTTTTAAGTTTAACCTAATGACAACCATAACACTTTGTAATAAAGTAACAAATATTCAAAATCTTATCTAATACTTACGTTAAAACAAATGGAAAGAATTAAATTTGTGTGAATTATACCTTAACACGTAATGAATAAAGTACTGTTTACCGTTATTCTGCGTGTTTGTGCGTGGTTGGCGAGCCTTGACCAACCATTTGTACTATATTATAAAATCGGTAATTTTGTTCAAAATGTAATATTATTTGTTAGTTTAAAGTTTAAAATATAACTTATTCAACATGTATTTAAGGAAAGTAAGATACTCCGGCCGTTAAATTGCTTTTTCGGGTATTATTTTTGCATCTTTTGAATACACTGCGGCATTATAAAACGTGCTTACATTGCCTGTGTTTTAAACAAACTAAACAAAATAAAAGCTCACGTTTCAAGTGAGCTGTTATTTACTTAGACGTATTTTTCGCGCCGACCTGATATCTAGTTATTGTTGATCGAAGATGTGTATCCAGTAGTAGAGAGGCTTTGTTAGTCGACACGATAGAGACGACTGTCTGATGATAAAATAAATAAAAGAACCATTATCTGTGTGTTTATGTTCTTTCATAATTAATGAAATACGGGTTGGTTTCGAGTACTTATAGTAAAGGTATTTGTAATTACATTGTATGTTTAAAAATCGAGATGTAACAAACTCCTTTGATGCCTCTTTTCATTTCTGAGATATATAGGAATGAAATACGGTTTGAGAGATTTTTATAATTACATTGTATATTTAAAAATCGAGATGTAACAAACTCCTTTGATGCCTCTTTTCATTTCTGAGATATATATAATTATTTCTACTTTAGTCATGTCATTCTCAGATGATGTCAGTTATTACAGACGTGTCATTAAATTATAAAGTTTAATTATAAATATGTATGAAATAGATTTGAAAAGTATGGGAAGATTAATTAGATTTGATTTATTACGAATAAAAATTATGTGATTAGAATAATCGTTTCATTTTCCAGTGGAAACTTCAAGTTGTGGCAGTAACAACGAAACGATGCTCGGAGGACGGCAACCCGTCGTGAAACTGGAGCCCTTGAAAACGGACCCACTTAAACCCGTCAGTTTTCACACCGGCATGAATTCCAAACAGATATTAGATACTTGCAAGTAAGTATGGTATCGTGAACAAGAACGTGGTATCATTTGTGTCGTTTGGAATTGATGATATTAATGTTAATTATATTTGTAGGGAGAATGCCGGTCCACCGACGGCATGGTCTGTGCTGGGTGACGGGTGCGGCCCTCCCGAGCCTCCTTCAGTGCCGCCACCGCGTCTCACCCCAGAACAACTTGCGCCGCCCGCACCCTTCGTCTACGTCGAGTCAAAACGTGAAGCTTTCTCGCCGCAGCTGCAGGACTTTTGTCTGAAACATCCGATCGCGATGGTGCGCGGCCTCACCGCCGCCTTGAAGCTCGATCTCGGTTTGTTCTCGACGAAGACGCTAGTAGAAGCCTGGCCCGACCATGCAGTGGAGGTGCGCACGCAACTCATGCAGTCGGCCGATGAGAACTGGGATCCGACCGGGCGGCGACGTGTCTGGGCGTGCGCTTCGCACAGGTCGCACACCACCGTTCGCAAGTACGCGCAGTATCAGGCGGGCTCCTTCCAGGAGTCGCTGCGCGAAGAACGAGAGCGCGGCGGCACGACCGGCCCGCCGCTCTCGGATTCTGATGGCTCTGGACCAGTGAAACGACGTCGAGGCGCCCGTATGCTGCGCTTCGGCACCAACGTGGACCTCTCGGACGAGCGCAAGTGGCGGCCGCAACTCGCTGAACTGCAGAAGCTGCCCGCATTCGCTCGCGTCGCCTCCGCCGCCAACATGCTCTCGCACGTCGGACACGTCATCCTCGGCATGAACACTGTGCAGCTTTACATGAAAGTGCCCGGTAGTAGGACTCCCGGTCACCAGGAGAACAACAACTTTTGCTCGATCAACATCAACATAGGACCGGGCGACTGCGAGTGGTTCGGCGTCCCGGATGCCTACTGGGGAGGAGTTCGCGACCTCTGCGAAAGGCACGGACTTTCCTACCTTCACGGTTCGTGGTGGCCGGATCCGGAGGAGCTGCGCGCGCACGGCGTCCCCGTGTATCGGTTCACGCAGCGTCCCGGCGATCTGGTGTGGGTGAATGCGGGATGCGTGCACTGGGTCCAGGCGACCGGCTGGTGTAACAATATCGCGTGGAATGTCGGGCCGCTGACGGGGCGGCAGTACTCGCTCGCGCTAGAACGATACGAGTGGAACAAGGTGCAGAACTTCAAGTCGATAGTTCCTATGGTGCACCTGACGTGGAACCTGGCACGGAACATTCGCGTGTCGGACCCGAGGCTACACCGCACGATGCGCACGTGCTTACTGCAGACGCTGCGCGCGGCGGCCGGCACGCTGCAGGTGGTGCGCGCGCGCGGCGTCCCCGTGCGGTTCCACGGGCGCGCGCGC
>MU159765.1:58002-141205 GCA_015888305.1 Antheraea pernyi
GAGGTGTGGCACGCGCTGCTCGTCCGCGAGCATGAGCGTCGCCACGTGGTGCACTGCCTCGCGTGCGCGCGTCGCGCCAGCCCCGCGCTGCAGGGCTTCCTCTGCCTCGAGGAGCATCACATGGACGAGCTGGCACAAGTGTACGACGCGTTCACCCTGCACCGGCCGGCGCCTCCGCCCCTCTCGGCGCCGCTCGCCGCACCGATGTCGGCTCCGCTCGCCGTGCCGATGTCGGCTCCGTTGGCCACGCCACTGGTATCTGCGATGACGTCACTGTCCGCGCTACCGAGTGCGCCGCCCCCCGTGAGCAGTGCGTTGGTCTCGACGCCGGACTGATCGTCTCGAGAGCGCAACTCGCTGAGAGGCGCCGGCCGCGTCGCGCACTGTCCGTGGCCCTTAAACCTCGAGTTTGGGTTCAGCCGAGGAGCTCCAGGTACTTATGTTTTGTGTGATGTTGATGACGATCGCATTTACAGTGAAGTTTCTTCTATCTTTACCGTTAATCGTATTCGTTTCGATAACAGGCAGTGCCTTGATTTCCGCGTTAGTTGAAAGAGCGAACAGATCTTGCGGCGATATTTATGTTCATTATTAAACGCTGCCCGATCGAAGGGTTTGATCGCAGCCGTCGTTGTGATGTCGTTTTCGACCAAAATAATTAAATTTAAAACTAGCAGATTAATGAGATCTATTTTACTACACAGAATTTAAAATTGTTGAATATTTTTTGTGATAAAATGTAATTTTGTAATGATAACCACTACCTTTAATCAATTTTGTACGTTACGTGAGATATTCTGATAATAGTAACAAGTCAATTGTCAGCGACGGGTTGTATATATAATAAAAAAAAAAAAATAGAAATGTTAGGTGTCGGCGAGAGATTCGTTGTGTGTATTTATATTCGATAGGCGTATGTAGTGGAATAGTGAAGTGAAGGTGTCGGAGGACGAGGGGAGTTGGAGTGGTTGGTTAGTTGATTGATTGGTTGGTTGGTTGGACTGCCAGAGGTCTCAAGTGCTCACGTGTTCACCATGATAAATGTGTTATTTTTGTATAGAGGCATATTTATTTATTTTTATCGTACTGTGACTATAGTTTGATTTTCTAGACATTTTAGCGAATAGTAGTTTGTAAGTCTGATGCACGGATTGAGGTCCTACGTTTTAGCAGGATCCGGTGAGATGTGCTGCATTGTCCCAAAGAATGTTATACTCGTGTAGGCAAGTTGCTATTGGAAATGTACAAATGATCCATTTATAAAATGCATTTTCTATACTTGTGTAGTTTATTCATGTTTGGGATCTGACATATAAATTAATTTTATTATAATGAAATTGTTTTTTTCTTGTGATGCATTTGGACTATAATAAATTTTTCATGATTAGATATTTGTTTTTTTTTTTTAATTAGGTGACATTAGAATGGATTAGGTCGATGGAAGTTCAGTGTTAGCAGTAAAGTGGTAGGATTCACTTTTGACACTAGTGTTTGTTGTTTCTTGAAGTTTTATTAATGTGTTGTGAGATTTCAATGTTGACTGTATTTCTTTGTAGTGTCAAAGGTCGAATCACCGAATTTTGGGAATGTGGAAGTGTTAATGTGTATAGCGAATGCGGATATATTAATTTATAAGTACCTAATAATATAACATCACTGCCATGTACGACCTTACTGTTTATACTGTAACATTTTTAATAAACAATATAAGGATTATATTTCGAATTTTATTTTTGTTGGAAAAAAGAAAGTTCCCAAATGTTTCCTGACTTCCCTAGCATATTTGTATGCGTGCAAGTTTATAAAAACCCGCATGAACAGTTAATGTAAATCTTTAAGATATGTATGTATAGACATTTTAGTATCATACTGTGGTGCAGGACTGCAAGGATTTACCTGGAGAGGTAGTCACTCAACATTATTTACTAGTGTGAGATGTAAAAATATCATTACAACTGTCCACAACTCAGTAAAGACCTAAGCCAGAGATGTCACAGTCTTGGAAATAAGGGTAGTTTTCAGATTACAGAGCATAGTGCGACTCAGTGACTCACAATGCCGAATTACGCTAAAGCTTAATTGGAACTTGAATTAGATTTCAAATGCATCGGTAGAGTGCGCTAAATTCAGTGTTGAACAAAAAACAACATTTTTTTAACACAGGTTGAATTTGATTATTTCCAAAAAAACTACAACGAAATGAAAGCTTTAAATTTTTTTTAACAATAAATAATATTACTAAAGATAATATAATATTTCGATCAATGTCAATAGAAAAAACAAGTTTGTTAATTTTTCTGTCACTGGGTTGGTATCAAAGAGTATAATATGTAATATAAGAAAAGAGAGCCCTCTCACGGGTAAAATCATACTGCAGTTAAAATACGCCATCTATCCATGATGAAACGTACTAATAATAATATACCTACATACGTATAGGTACCTATACGTCTTTATATACCTATATTTATAGTTTTATAGACATATATTAGGCGTTTTCAATTACACCCATAAAAAGATGATGGTGAGAAGATGGTTGGTATCCATTGCACGTATCAAGCGAAAACACTTCTTTTAGAGTGCTCGATTGTGCGAAGCGTTGCTGGAGTTGAAACATTCAACGTTAAGCATTATGCCGCATAATGCGCTCTAGAGCTATAATTGGAAAACTACCAAGGGCTTGTAGTCCGGTGAAGCTGTTTAAGACCTTGCTTGGTCAATAGCGTAGTCAGTTCGAAAAAAAAATATCAAGGGCCACTTTCACTGACAGATTATGGGCTAACTACAAATTAATGTATGTATAAAAAAAATCTGAATTTATTTTATTTCCGAGTGTAAATTCCAGCAGCAAAATGTCAATATGCCTTTTATTTTTTATTACTCTGACGGGCAGCACATGCATCAACCACGGGCCGCGGTTTGGACAATTCAACCATAACCCAAAGTTTAAAGCAATTCCCAAGTTTTGGCAGAGAAAAAGTACTCTAATTTGAAATGAGAAGAATTACATGTGATTGATTGTTTTTGATTTAATTTATTTTATACATATTCATTCTCTTGTAAAAGACAGATAAATTTTAAAACCTACTTAAAGTGTAATAAGAGTAAGAAAATTATTATATTGGAGAGTTAATTCATTGTAAATGGTAAGTATTACTAGAATAATTGTTCCTTAAAAGTAACAAAGGAAACTTTGTTAATGTAAAATGAAATGTGAATAATATTTCTGTAGGTAACAAGTCATAAAACCCTTTTCTGGGCTCCCTAATGATGACGCCATAAAATATCAACTTGCGTGTACTTTCATGTTAGAAATACTTTATTTAAAATGTTTTTATGGGTTTCCTTATGCTATTTATCCTTCTTTTCGTCAGTGTTATAAGTTATATGAAAAAAATAATTAAATACCACCGGTATGGAAAATAACCTAGTCATCTAGAAGAACCGGCAAGAAACTCCATCTGGTTTATTTTTATAACGAACTATTACAGTTACAGGTATACTATTCTTATCTATGGTTACAGGTATTTTTAGCGGATGTACAAAGAGGGTGTTATGTCCAGACATTACAATCGTTCACATATTGATCCACCCTATAATAGTCTTTTCACATCAAAACCCGCTAGACACGGTGTTTAACTTACTATTCAGACCAAACGGTAAAGTGCTTTGGGACTTTCTTGTGTAGTCTAAAACACCTTACAAGCTGTTACTGGTTTTACTAATATTTGGATGGACCACTATTTCATTGTATTTAGTATTAAAATCATGACATTAAGTTACTAAATTAAACAATACTACGAATAAAACACAAGGTAATTCAAATATAGTATTTATTTTTAAAATGCAGCGATATAATTTATATTTGCATAAATTACATGTACGTCAATATAGCATGCAAGTCGTACGCTATAAATATACGATAAAACATATCTTATGTGCATTCACAGTAAAGTCTATAACTAACTTATATTTATATCCGAGTAGTCGAAGGATATTAAAGCGTTAATAATCAAAATTTTGGTGTACGACTTAGTGAAGGCTAAAATAATATAATTAAATCGATTCTAATGATGAAATCTTAACAAATATAGTTTTGTGATGATCTATGTACATTTCATTATTATACATTGTATTTAAAATTATTTAAGTAAGCTTTGATAGCACCTATCACTTATTTTTAATGCCTTTTTTATATTTTAATAACATAATCTATAGCGTATCGAGATAGGGTTTTGCACTATAATGCGATATAAATGAGATATTAATTAAATGTTTAACATTATATGATTTGTATAAAATCAAAGTAGTAGTAAAATAAGTCCGATACTTTTGCTATTTAAAAAAAAATTATAAAATTGAATTGTACTTGAAGTAATTATAGTGGGTATTTTACAAGCATCTTTCAAAATCGATAATATTAACAAAAATATGTATTTTCAAATATTTAATTTATTTTTTACCATCCCCTACTTCTACTAACTTTCTACTTTGATTTTATACCTCTAATATACATTTTATAGCAAACAATAAGTCTGATCTATATATAAAAATATAAATTCCACGTGTTTCATATTTTGCTATTAATTATACGTCTTTGAAATTGAACATACGTTTATAATTCACAAAAATGTTTGGAAAAACGAAAGACTTTATCTACAATTCATTATTTCTTTCGAACTGACTACGCTTTTGACCTAGAGAGGTCTTAACGGCTTCACCGGACTACTATCTACAATTCATATTCATGTAAATTCATTAAAATATATTCGTAATGACATTGAAAGTCGCATACAGTATCATTTTTACCTAACAAAATTGTTTCGAATTTAATATTTGTTCTTTTACATTTTTTAAACACTTTTTTCAGTAGTACTAAAACTATTTAGTATATAATCTAAAACATGCAAAAGCTTTACATAAATATTGGCCGGTATATATGCTGTATGTCTTTTATATATAAAAATATTGTTTACATTTTTCTTCAGGCAATATAATTTTTTTTTAAAACCAGTTAAATATGTTTGTAACTATATTTCTCTTCAATTCCTTAAGTGTTTAACACAATAAACTATCGAAAGGTTTTTTTATGTATACTGTCGAACAATATAACATAAAATATCGAACTAAATAATGCAAAACAAATAAATTTAACAAGATTGATATTATGCTTGGAAATAAATTAAAAATTAATCAAAAACAAGGATATATTTGCGTTATCTGTATACTTCTATAAAGAACTCAAATATGCGAAAATGTTTGTGGCAAGTAATTTCCGAAAGTATTAATATAATTCCATAAGTGCTATAGGCTAGCTATAATTCATATTAAATTTTATCTTGTGATTAACGCGAACAGAGTCGCGGGTGGCCGCTAGTATTACATATAAATCTAAATGTCATAAATCGCTATGTAATTTATCACATCAGTCGAAATCAGACATACTCTCACACGTTTATAAACAAGGAATGGTGGAAGTCGTGTATCTCACTCGGTGAGACTCGATTTATGATTCCCGTGGGGGAGAGGAGGTGAAAAGAGGGGAGTTGTGGAATTAGGGAGAAGTGGAGAGAGGGGAGTTGTGTGGATTGAGGGAGATGTGGAGAGAGGGAAGTTGCGGGGATTGAGGAAGATGTGGAGAGAGGAGAGTTGTGGGGTTGTGGGGATTGAGGGAGAGGTGGAGAGAAGGGAGTTGTGGGAATTGGAGTGAAGGGAGGGGTTACCTTTAGTATGTCCGGCCTCAGGATGCACCGGATCTGATGACGGGTTTCCTCAGGAGAAGCGCCGAATCTGCAGAGACGATGGGCAGCTCGTTGGTGCAGTGGAAATTGATTAAATGTGGGACGCTTTCAAAAACGCGGTCCTTCGTTCGAACCTAAAGATTAAAATTACATCGTTTAATGCTTTTGAAATATTAACTATTAGTGTTTAGTGTAAACAAATGTATAAGTATGTTTTTGCCATTCTTTTCCCCCGTTTCTATTATATCTCATTACGAGTTTAGGTTAACATAAATCAGCTCATAGCCTTTTTCTCCTCTGTTTGGTGATTGGTTTAATTAATTTTCTTTCTTTTAACGAACGTAAGTGTTACCGTTAAAAAAATTAAAATAGTATTTTTTTCCTTGCTGTCATTGAGCCTAAGTCTTTATTTATAAATCTCTATTACCATAATAATAACACACATCAGTATATTAACACGTAAAAAAAATTGCGTAGCACTTATTAATAAATATTTAAACTTCATTTGAATGAAGTAGAAGAGTCTCATGGTTTATGCTGTAATTTCTTTTATTTACGTCCATTTGCAAATATATTGGTATCACTATTATTAGGAAAACTGAAAACTAGAGTAACAATTTCTTAATTCATGATTAAATGAGAAATCATTATACGAGAAAATCTATAGAACATATGGATTTATTGGCGGTTGAAATCACTACAATGTAATTGGCGGCAAATGTGGTAATTAGGTGCGTATTTTTTTTCGGGCAGACATTTTTACTCAGAAGTGGGGCTCTTAGAGATTGTTAAAAATGTTGTGACGTGTAAAACACTTATAACATACATGTTCAGGGTTCAAATCATAATATAAGTTACAGAATAAAGTTACTCTGATAAATTCAATAAACATACCACTCCATTAGGATCGACGAGCAACAAATGTTTGTGTACACCGCACCTCGCTCCGGTCAGTACGAACTGTCCTGTGCAAGCGGTTGACTCTCGCACTAAGAACTCACCGTCAGTCACCACCAACTAAAATTATATTGGAACGAAGTTCTTTAATACGGCTTGCTGTAGGAGTTGACTGGTAGATATCGTCACGTAAAGAAAAAAGCGTTATGCAGCCTCTATGAGTATCGTGTTATATACATTAACACAATTGAAGCTTCGAGGAAAAGTTAGTTAATACACTTTTATCCCTAACTAGCTTGCCTGTCCCGGCTTCGCATGGTTGTATTAACGTAGAAAATGAGACCAAATCTTTTCTCTACGGAATATTTATTTAATTACCATACAGTGAAGTAAATATAAACTCCTTTGAGTTTATAGTCTATACTGAACGTTAATTTGTTAATATTTTTGAAAATCTCCCTACTAATTTCTGTCTCACTCACTCACTCACTTAATTGCATGGATTTTTTTTACTGAAATTTTTGCCTATTTAGTACACTTTTTTTACATACAACATATAATCACATGTGCTTACGTATATTCGACAATTTTGTTTATTTTCAATTACTTCACTAGATGTCTCTCTTGAAATACAAAAATAAATTGTATTACTCTGAGGATTGATGGTGGTCGATGTCAATGTGATATGGGGACGGACGGCCACAAACATTGAAACAACCAAATGAATCATGGTTATGATCCCGTTTATTTTATGTAATGTTAGTTTTCAGAGAGAGATAAATTCCAACTTTCTGTATACGTGCCTGGTTCCGCTAGTTATTTTATTTTAATAAGTGTTTATGCACCTCAACCCCCTCGACCATACACCTAACTACTGAACCGCACCTGGGGTATTTACACATCTTAGGTTTTCCACAACAGTTAGTGAGGGTACCTTCTCAGCAGTGGTTCTAGATATGGGTCCGTGGAACCAGGGCTCGCGGGCCAGCAGCGCGGCCTGTGCCTCCGCCGACAGCGGGTCCGGGTCCGCGTCCGCGCTGGGGGACGCCGTGGACGAGGACGACGCGACCGGCGACACCATCGCCGGCGCTGCTGTGAACGGTTCTGGAACATTCCAACATGCATTTCAAACTGAGCTAGATCCAATTTTAATCTTTCATATAACACGTTTAATTTTTATAAGATTTCCAGTTTTTTTTACACAGAAAACGAAGTTCAAATTTTTCCGTCCATATGATTGTTAGTTTTTTTTTTGATCTTCCTATTTTACATGTACATCATTTGAAGATCTTGAAATATGACATAAAATATCTATTAGGAACAGGTACAATTGGATTTAACTCATTTTGAAATGTAATGCCTAATATACAGTCTTTATCAATATTTTTGCCCACTTTAAATAATTATTTAGGCCAGTTCAGTTTGCACATAATACAGGCAAGAGTACTGTTTGTACTTTAATTTATGTTCTACGCGTCTATATTTAGAGCGGGCAAAAATATTGGCAGAGACTATAAATATGTTTTCGGAGGTAAGAAGATAGTAACGGCAACACGGTTACTTACCATAGTAGTTATTAGCATTTACGATGTTAACATGTTATTGTTTGTATCAAATGAACCTACAGAATTATTGATCAATTATAAACGTTATAATTTGTTATATTTAAGTGTATTTACAATAAAGTACATATTGAATCAAGTCTCTCATGATAATTCCTATTGAAGTTATACATTTTAAGGGCATTATGAGATATTGTTGGTAATGAATTTGCGCATCAATTTATGAAGTTAATTGAATCTAAAGTATTCTTTATTATATATGTAATTACATAATTTGTATATGTTGTAGGCAGTAAAGTAAGTAAGTAAAGTAGCACACAGGCATTTACTTAATATCTCTAAAAATCGATGAAAGGTAATCCCTGCTGCTTAGTCTATGAACAATCTACTTTAAAAGGACCCCAGTTGTAGACAACTCATCATACGTTACAACTCTTCCTCATGTGATAATATATAATGCATTCTTAACCTAACTCTTTGTATTGAGTACAGTCGACGCAAGTACACAGTAGCATATTTCTACTGTCTTGCGGTAGAAATAGACATGGCAGTGATAGTCTGGTAATCAAAACATGTATAGGCTTTCACACTCATTTAGTCCAACTTCTAAAGTTGAAGAATGTGTACACGGTTTCACTGTGGAAGTATTATCATTACACCTATTTCTGTCGCAAAACAACAATGTTCGGACCACTATATCACAATCCAAAAGTAAAGTATGGCAAAATATATTATTAGCACAAGGCATTACAATAACCGTAAAGAGTAGTGACGTATAATAATAGGTTTCTTGACCAAAAATAAACTGTTATCTTGAAACCTATTATTATACGTCACTACTCTTTACGGTTATTGTAATGCCTTGTGCTAATAATATATTTTGCCATACTTTACTTTTGGATTGTGATATAGTGGTCCGAACATTGTTGTTTTGCGACAGAAATAGGTGTAATGATAATACTTCCACAGTGAAACCGTGTACACATTCTTCAACTTTAGAAGTTGGACTAAATGAGTGTGAAAGCCTATACATGTTTTGATTACCAGACTATCACTGCCATGTCTATTTCTACCGCAAGACAGTAGAAATATGCTACTGTGTACTTGCGTCGACTGTACTCAATACAAAGAGTTAGGTTAAGAATGCATTATATATTATCACATGAGGAAGAGTTGTAACGTATGATGAGTTGTCTACAACTGGGGTCCTTTTAAAGTAGATTGTTCATAGACTAAGCAGCAGGGATTACCTTTCATCGATTTTTAGAGATATTAAGTAAATGCCTGTGTGCTACTTTACTTACTTACTTTACTGCCTACAACATATACAAATTATGTAATTACATATATAATAAAGAATACTTTAGATTCAATTAACTTCATAAATTGATGCGCAAATTCATTACCAACAATATCTCATAATGCCCTTAAAATGTATTACTTCAATAGGAATTATCATGAGAGACTTGATTCAATATGTACTTTATTGTAAATACACTTAAATATAACAAATTATAACGTTTATAATTGATCAATAATTCTGTAGGTTCATTTGATACAAACAATAACATGTTAACATCGTAAATGCTAATAACTACTATGGTAAGTAACCGTGTTGCCGTTACTATCTTCTTACCTCCGAAAACATATTTATAGTCTCTGCCAATATTTTTGCCCGCTCTAAATATAGACGCGTAGAACATAAATTAAAGTACAAACAGTACTCTTGCCTGTATTATGTGCAAACTGAACTGGCCTAAATAATTATTTAAAGTGGGCAAAAATATTGATAAAGACTGTATATTAGGCATTACATTTCAAAATGAGTTAAATCCAATTGTACCTGTTCCTAATAGATATTTTATGTCATATTTCAAGATCTTCAAATGATGTACATGTAAAATAGGAAGATCAAAAAAAAAACTAACAATCATATGGACGGAATTATTAAAAAAATTATGTAAAATAAAGAATTGTAATTTATATAAAAAATGCTAGATAAAAAAATTACAATGAAATTTCCATAAGTTTAATATTGACGTTACACACACAGAGTACGTTATATAAATAGAGGTCGCACTCGTTCTTTCCAATCAGCGCCTCTATAATATGAGTTTCGAACTAACATTGTTGGTTATAAATGTACATTTATAGCTATGTATATATGCATACAGCGGTACTGCGTAAATCGTATACAAGTTTTTGATCATTTTTATTTGTAATGAATATATTCATCGTAAGGCAAATCTAAATCCAAGTATGTATATGCAGGAGTCAATGTTTATAAGTAGATCCGGAGATAGATAAAATTGTTTGTAGGAGGCAAGAAAATTTAAGGGAGCACACTCTCGTAACAGATACGTAAACAAAGTGAATGAAAACAAATATTTGAAAGTTGTCAGTTTGAAATGTCAAAATTAATTGTCATCCACCATCTTTTGTTATCAAACTTGCCAAAAAAATTATATAACAGTGCCATCTAGAGAGTGGATTGATAACCAAAAATAGACGAGCCTTTTCCATACAAATCCGATTCTGAGAAGTGAAAATAGTGTGGTTACACAAACGGCAGAGCATGATACTCGTCTGCTCGAATTTCAATACACTCACGCACACTCGTATACTATATAGAGATAGAGAGGACGTCGTATGGATGAGGCGTAACGCATCTTCCTTACGTGACGGTTTCCATCAGTCAACTCTTACGAGCTGCATTAAAGAATTTTGTTCCATAAAAATTATGTATATGTCTATTTGTTTATCTATCGTATATAAAAAGTTATTGAGTCGACTAACAGTGATATGGGAGCGAGTGAGCCGAGTGGTGGCGGTGGCGGGTGCCGGTGCGTCGGTGGGATGTCTGGTGGACTCTTGTCCGGCATATCGTTGTAATACTCTCGCTCCTCCAGGCCGGTTGCAGCCGAACTCTCGCACAGTGCCCGTGATCCGTTCAGCTTTAACCTGTGTACCATATAAGCCTTTAGTTTTGAAACAATTACGGCTCAGTCGCGTATTCGGACAATAAGCCTAAACTTTCCGTGAACGAAAACAAACCGATGGAATCATAACACTACAGTCCAACCTTTTTCGCCGCTCTGGAATATAGATAAGCAAAACAAGATTATTATTAGCTCCTGGATAACTATGACACTTTTTAAATAGGGTTTAAAGAACAAAGCAGATCTTCTGAAATTCTATATCAAGGTTTAGTTCTCGACCATATGGAAACATAATTAGAAGAATTCAAGAGTTCATTGGACAGTTTCAAACATTGTTTTAAGACTTTCGTCTCAATCAAAGGCGTATATGATTTATTACAGATTTACCGAACCTTAAATAAGTCGTATTAAGTTGGGAACAAAAAATAAAAATCCTAACCACCTAAATTTTTATGTATCTATATTAAATCTGAAAACATAAAATTTAAATTTTTATACAAAAATGTTTACAAATTCATAGTGATTGAGAAAGAAAAAAATCCTATTAGTAGCAAATGTGTACTGATATGAAGGTATCAGATTTATTTAACAAATAATATGGACTATTGTTAAGGGATAGTAAAGAAAAATGGACCAAGTTAGTAACTGAATGGTATCCAAGAGATAGCAAAAGAAATAGAGGCAGACAAATCAAAAGGTGGGAAGACGACTTTAAGAAAATAGCTGGTCCGATATGGACCCGTTTGGCAAGAGACAGAAATACATGGAAATCTTTAGAGGAGGCCTTTGTCGAGGGACAAGCTGTACTACACGCAGTTGCCGATCATTAAAAGAATTTTGTTCCATAAAAATTATGTATGTGTCTATTTGTTTATCTATCGTATATAAAAAGTTATTGAGTCGACTAACAGTGATATGGGAGCGAGTGAGCCGAGTGGTGGCGGTGGCGGGTGCCGGTGCGTCGGTGGGATGTCCGGTGGACTCTTGTCCGGCATATCGTTGTAATACTCTCGCTCCTCCAGACCGGTTGCAGCCGAACTCTCGCACAGCGCCCGTGATCCGTTCAGCTTTAATCTGTGTACCATATAAGCCCTATAGTTTTGAAACAATTACGGCTCAGTCGCGTATTCGGACAATAAGCCTAAACTTTCCGTGAACGAAAACAAACCGATGGAATCATAACACTACAGTCCATGTCAACCTTTTTCGCCGCTCTGGAATATAGATAAGCAAAACAAGATTATTATTAGCTCCTGGATAACTATGACACTTTTTAAATAGGGTTTAAAGAACAAAGCAGATCTTCTGAAATTCTATATCAAGGTTTAGTTCTCGACCATATGGAAACATAATTAGAAGAATTCAAGAGTTCATTGGACAGTTTCAAACATTGTTTTAAGACTTTCGTCTCAATCAAAGGCGTATGTGATTTATTACAGATTTACCGAACCTTAAATAAGTCGTATTAAGTTGGGAACAAAAAATAAAAATCCTAACCACCTAAATTTTTATGTATCTATATTAAATCTGAAAACATAAAATTTAAATTTTTATACAAAAATGTTTACAAATTCATAGTGATTGAGAAAGAAAAAAATCCTATTAGTAGCAAATGTGTACTGATATGAAGGTATCAGATTTATTTAACAAATTATATGGACTATCAAATGACAGTGACACATTTTATTAAACGACGCCATTTTCGCGAATAGTTACTGTTATAGATACAGTTTCCTGTAAGGAAAATACATAAAACTATTATCAATATGTTTACATGAATCACCAACACGTCATGGTTGAGACACATTTTTGTTATATATTATTTTCTCGCGTGTTTAAATCTGGCACGAGTGTAACGTGAAATACTAACTGAAAGAGTTTGAAACTCTTATTTTATAGTTACTTCAACGCACAGTACTGATCGGTTTATGACGTACTTCTGCTTTATAACATTTGTATCACAATCTGAATAAACTGAATTGAAGTTTTTTTTATGGCAAAGGATAGCAAACAGTTAGACGGTCCATCTGATGGTAAATGGTTACCGTAGCCTGTGGACAACCGTAACACCAACGGTTTCATTGTTGCATTGCAAGTCTTGACTAGAATGTTTCAATCCCTTCTTGAAGAGTCCCATGTTATAATCCTGAGGAACAGCGTACCAGGTAACTCATTCTACAAAGCTAGCGTATGCATAATAAAAGTTCTGGAAAACCTTACAGTTGTCACTGTTTTGGCGGTAGATGTGAATTTGAAATATATAGTATCATGCTAAGACCAATAGGAGCGGGGCATCAATGACGGACAATGAAGGCACATTTCAAAAAGTTCTTCAGAATCCTGTACTCATTGTACATACGGTAATGTACACACAAGGATCCAATGTCTCTGTGATATTCTATACCTCATAATCTATACTAATATTATAAAGAGGTAAAGTTTTTGAGTTTGTAACATTGTAGGGGGTAATCTCAGAAACTACTGGCCCCGTTTGAAAAATTCTTTCAGTGTTATATACCTCATTTATCGAGGAATGTTATAGGATATATAGTATCACGCTAAGACCAATAGGAGCGGGGCATCAATGACGAATGTTTCAAAATCGGGGTTTTCTTCCCCTTGAGACCTTCCACTGCGTGTTATTGTTAGACCAAAGTAACTATTCCACGCGGACGAAGTCGCGGGCAGAGGCTAGTAGTTAATAGTTTAATTCCATGTAATCCAGGTAAAGTTTTTGAAGTTGTAGAGGGTACTCTCAGCAACAACTAAACCGATTGTGAAAATTCTTTTACCAATAGAAAGCCACGTTATTTGTGAGTGTTATAGGCTATATATTAACCCGAAAAACAAAAAGACTTTTTTGTGGTAGTCGGATTTACAAAATAAGTCAAAGAAAAAACGTTCGAACGGAAACATTTCTTATGAACGCTGCCTTAAGGATGAGGGATATATGATTGAGTTGATAATGCCTACAAAAAAGTCAAGGACAGCATATGTCTAACTTTTATATTTAAGTCACATAAATATTTAAATCATTAAGGATGTCACGTCTCACTATGGTTGAAGGGGCGTGGCCTATTACGTCTATGAGGTAGGTAGCCGCGCGGCTCACCCGCGAGGCCGGCTCCTAACGCAGCGGCCACTGACGAAATTGAAATTTTCGAAACTTAATACACACACTTTCGACTATTTTTTAATAAAAAATATCAGAACTACTTTTTAGTAGTTAGGAAATAAATCACAGCACTCAGTACTAACCGAATCATACTCATAATTTCATTACAAGTAAAAATGTTTACCGCTCACCGAAGTGAGTACGGTCAGCTAGAGCTTGTATATAAGTCATTGTTTATGTCCACAGAATATGAACTTTGAACAGGGAATTGCATCTGACACAGTATTGAAGAAATTCTACAAAGAAAATATAATCCTCAATTAAATTGACAATACTTACGATGAAGGTTTCGTTAAGAATTCTTTAAAACGTAGTTCAAAAGCTTGTCCTATAGTCGCTATAACATCTTGTGCCAATCGACCACCACATTCTAACACATAACATGCCCTCCATTCCGTCGGTGGCGCTGACTTGCCGACATATGCTACAAAATCTAAAGAGTCTGCATCACCTCCAGATGCAAAAGATACTCTTGGCATTTCGTGCCGTGCTATCGTATCGCCGCCTTCCAAAGATGATAAGTTTATAGCTCTAGATGATATAGTTAGGGCGACATTGGTGCCCGAGTGCGACATGCGTGGCTTGGCTATGAGTGCTCTGGACGCTGCTTGACAGATTCGACGTTTTTTATCTGCTGATCTTAAACCTGCTGCTGCACAAACGCGAGCGATGCATTCTCTGTAAATATTTTTAGTATACATGTTGATTACTCACAAAGTAAGAACATAAGTATAAAATTCATAAATAGCTGTGTTTACTTTGAACAACATAAATGATAGACCAAATTATAATCAAATTTTTTCAAGTTGGTAGGACCTTACATATTATTCCTGTGATTTACTATTAGTTTTGGATTTAATATGAATGTCTAGGCTAATATCCTACTTTATATTATAAATGGGAATGTGAGTTTGTTTGTTATTTTTTTATTTTTTTAAAGTAGCACGGCAAAGTGACTGCACTGTGCCTGATGGTAAGCATAGTACAATCCGAAAACAATGGCAACCACCGAGTGACATACTGTCCATCGCCGGTCGCCACTGTCATGCCGGCCTGCAAAAAGCTGGATATGCACAGGCTGATCCCGAAACGCGACCCGCAGAAGCGAATCCCTATGACGGGCTTTTTCGCCATATACATGGTGGTTGCGACCCAGTCAGGCTGTAAAACCCTACCACCCTGCAAACTTATACTTTCACAAAGTATAATACTTTACTAAACTGATCATCATGACATTCTATATACAAATTGTCAGACCTACAGAAAAGGACATATGATAGCTTTTTTCTGTTTTATTTTGATACTGTTGAGATGGTTTGTTAAAATCTAGATATATGTGAGGTAAGCTAGGGGCAAAAGTTCGTATAAAATCTTACACCTGCACCTGAAGTACAATTTCTATTCTAAGCTTAGTATGCGCATTCATCACCATCTAATAAGAATTTATGACTTATTACTATTATTTACATAGGATGACATGTTAACATTAGAAAGGATAAAAGGTTATCAAAATATATAACTCACTTTGCAACTTGTGATCTTGTTTCAAAATCCAGTTTTTTCATAGAAGTTGATACTTCCATACAACCAATGTACTGAAAAAAAAAACAAATAGACAATATTACAATATATATTCTCATCTATGTAACCGTAATAAAATATGGCTAAATTATACAATTGTAACAAAAATAAATTGATATTATCACCTAGATAAAGCAGAATTAATT
This sequence comes from Antheraea pernyi, assembly GCA_015888305.1. Lineage (NCBI taxonomy): Eukaryota > Metazoa > Arthropoda > Insecta > Lepidoptera > Saturniidae > Antheraea > Antheraea pernyi. The sequence goes on from MU159765.1 coordinate 74,044, forward strand.
CATATCAAATAAAATACTATGAATCACACTGAACAAGTATTAATACTCGGTTTTCTAATAAGTAAAATTAAGAGATAAATTGAGGAAAGAAGTATAGAAATTATCAGCATTTAATATCAAGACTAAATTGACTAAATATTACAGTACGGTTTACATTTAACATAATCAAATGCAAGAATCCAATCAAGATATACAAGAGAATATGGGCTTTTAACAATTATTATGCTATGTACCATGTTTATTAACCTGTAAGGTATGGGTGTAAATACTGTAAAAATAATCAAAAAATACAATCATAAATTTATTCTTATTCCACTTAAGTAAGATTCCATTCTCCTCTATCATCTGCCAACTTAGCATCCACAAATTCTGTACCCTTATCATTCTTTACATAATCTATCCAAACTCTCAGGTCTTCCTCTAGTACTGTATCTATCCATTTTCATATGTAAGTATGAAAGTAAGTAGTAGTAAGCAGAAGAAAAATAATCTTCTAACTATATAAATTTAATTCCTCTTTCCGACTTGCCTTTACCACACTAATAAATGAATTTGAAGTGCTGCTATTATCATACTTCCTCTGATATACTCATTCCCAATGTTACCCATTTTAGTTATACTAAACATTTGATTTAATATTTACATCTCTGCCATTTTTAATCTTCTATCATCTGCCTATTTTCTGATCCAGAACTTAGATCCATGTACCACCCCAATTCTATAAGAATTTTACAGGTTTCCTTAACATTCAATGGTACTGGTTCCCATCCCTGAGACCTGTCACGATTTTTATCGTACACTTTTTACCCTATTTCTCTCATTCTACTCTTTGTCACTATTCTATTGTGTTGATCAATGAACCAAACCAATTAACACAAAGAATGAGAGCATTTAAGGGTATATGAGAAAAACTTGATGGACCATGAAAGTCACAGAATAATGTTCAGTTATGCTCTATTAAGATTCAGTTCAATATTCTGCAGTTTTTCTTCCATTTTCCTAACTTACTTTGAACCTCAATAGCATTTTCTCTAATAAGAAGAATATCACTAGTGAATACTTCAAGGCATAATTGATGTTAGTGACTGGACACTATTCAAAAGATTGATTGAATGAAAATAATAACAAATTACCAGTATAAGTCACCGAAAATGAAACCCTGTTATATACATACTTGTAGTTACCATGTATGTAAATGTGTAAATTGGTATTATTGAGGATCCTCTCGGCATATTATTTTTATTGAAGCTATAGAGTCCTTAGTAACGTGTATATATATAGTATAAAGGTATAGCGTTTGTTATAGAGGCAGCTTACCCTCACTGCATACGTGACACCGTCACTAGCAAGCACAGAGTCCGGGTGAAGCCAACCTCGAGCCGGCTTCGAGACGAAAGCACCTCCGTCTGCCATTTCACACTCGAAAACCACTATACACAACCAGAGTGCACTAACACACTATTTCCTTCACACTTCGACGACTTCAAGTAATTTTAAATGCAATTTCATTGTATTCAGACGCCTATTTACACACACAAAACTCATGGGATAATGTTTTTACAAATTAGCCTATCTAATGAATAACTATTCAAACTATATGTGCTTGCATACTATCAGAATAGTAAAAAAGTGAAAGTGGGAGATTAAATGAATAGAAATTGTTATAAAAAAGAGATTATTTCTTTTGCATAAACTTGTAACTTCTCCTGACAGTTGACAGTTATGTTATAGATGTTACCAGTAAAGTTAATACTAAATTCCTGATTTTATTGGCAAAGGCTCCAATCACGTATTGTCAAAGTAAAGAAAAAAAAGTTATCTTGTTTTTTCAAAAATGGTGTCCCTAAGCTATAATAAATATATATGTTTAAATCCTTCAGTTATATTACTTGTAATTCTATCCTTTTTAAATGTTGGTATATGTAGATATCTAACAAATAATTGTTTTAATTTTCCTGTTTACAATATCGATTTCTATTTTATTTTAATAATGTTATAAGTAATTTTGTAGGTAATGAAAATTCAAGTAAGCTAAGGTAAAAAACAATGAACAAATAGCTCTAAAAAATAATTAATTTTGGCGCTTTCAAGCTTTAAGAAATCTACAGTTCTATGTATTCCCGATACAGTACTACTACAAGAATGTTTCTCAGGTTCAGGTTTCTACATGGTGTTTTCATTCCCCGTCAGCCGATAGTGCTACCAATTTCAATTAGTGACTGTACGCAAATTCCGAACAAGCCGTTCATTGTGTCCAAAACTGGGGATATTGGATAAACTACTCCACCACCACGACTCCATAACAATAAAAGAAGTTAATTAAATTTGGCCAATCAGATTAGCTGCAGAAAACTTACATTTTAATCATAAATACTTTTTTTTTCTTTTTTTTTTGGCAACCAATCTTTTAGAATATTAATGCCATCGTCGAGTAGTTAATAGTATTACAAGTTCTTCTTCCATTCCATTTTTGGCAACCAGTCTTCTAGTAGACTATTACTGCCATTGTCAAGTGAATATCGATATTACAACTTTCTTGATATAATTTCAATGAACTAACTAGATGGTGGCCATCTTGTTACAACTTTCCATGGAGTTTTTGTTGCATCTCAGAATTCATGGTCCGTGGTATTATTTTCCATTCACTTTACTTACCCACATTAAACAAACTATATTACATAAAACACCACCAATTTTACACAATATAGAGTCAAGTAACACAAGATTGTGAATAAAATATAAAATCCACTACATGACAGACCAAAATCCCGCCAAAAACTCATCATAAATACTTATACTTTCTTATATCTCTTAATCTGGTGTTATAGATATTGTCTTTATTCCGATTATTAAAATTACTAAAAAATACAGTTAACATTGACATCGAAAGGCTTTGTGGTTTGTAAGGATTTCACTACTTTTGACCTTTTATCCGTAAAAGGATATGCAGATCAGAGGCAACAACACAGTGTGAATCATAGTCTTATGAATACATTATATTATTTATATTATTCGAAGACTTGTTTGAACAAAGCAACATGAATCATTAGAATACATTATTTTTGTTCTCACTTAAAATATTTAGGTGTAAACAACCTCTTTGCAATTATAAATACTTTCACAACAATGTACTGACTATTAGGTACATTTTTTTTTATTTACTTCACAAAACTGGTTACAGATGATAGATTCTGTTAACATAATAAATTTTTTATTTTAAGAGTTAAACCATGTTGATTTTTCGAAGATACTGATCCTCGATACTGATAACCACTGGGGTATCCTTATGTTTATACAGTATATGTTATGGTCTTATGTAGAGTTTTCTCAAATAGTTACCGTACAGAACAGTATAAGAAATTTTTTATGGAAACTTAGTTAAACACCTAACACCTCTAAAGGTTTTAATTCTGCTACATCCTGGAAACCTCTTACCTGGTAGCAGCAGATAAAATAAAAGATTAGACACCGATAAAGTATGAATATACATCAAATACTGTACAACGTCACTATATTTTGGTTTTTAATTAACAAAATAACGATTGTGTTCAACAAAGTATGATTAGCGAAATGACTACACATGTATAACCAGGTCGAAACGTTGAGAAATTAATACGTATATATTTGTACAGGGTTTGGTCCGTATAGGTATTATTATAATATGTACAAAACGATTTATATTAAAAAATGTTGTCATTGTCTATATTATTGAAAAAAATATGACCTAAAATAAATAAATAGGTTTTTTTTTATGTTTTAGCCACGATCTCAACTGATGGTAAGTGACGATGAAGCTGACGATGGATCGCGCTTACCAGCTAAATGCCTGTTCACTCTACTCTTTAACACTGCCAAGTTGTGTGATGACGGGAAGACAGACGCCGGGAGTGAATTCCAGACCTTAGCCGTACGTATAATAAATGTGGAAGCAAATCGCTTCGTACGAATCTCAGGAATATCAACTACATAAGGGTGGAAACCCTCACGGCGTCTGGTCGTCCTCTGATGGAATGGGGACGGTGGAATTAAATCATGTAATTCCTGTGCACACTCTCCAAAGTGTAACTTATAAAATACTGAGAGACAAGCCACTTGCCGTCGATGCTGTAAATTGAGCATTCTTGTCTCCCACAGCGCTTCATCACCTACAAGCCGACGAGCACGACGTTCGATGGAGTCAAGAGCGGCCAGCTGATATTTGGCTGATCCATCCCATAGGTGACAGCAGTATTCCACACATGAGCGTACTTGAGCTTGGTACAAGCTGAGAAGCTGTTCCGGTGTGAAATAACGCTTAACCTTAAAGAGGATCCCAAGTTTCCTTGCAGCTGTTCTTGCTTTTTGTTCAATCGAACGTCCGAAGTTGAGATCTGATGTTAGCTGGATCCCAAGTAGCTCGAGGTTGTCCATAACTTGTAGGGAAACCCCTTGGAAAGTAGGAGTCAAGTCGAACGGACTCCGTTTTGTAGAGAAGAGACACGCCTGTGTCTTTTCGGGGTTAAACTTAACCAGGTTTGAATCACCCCAATCGGAAACAAACCTAAGGTTCTTATTCAACCGTTCGATCATGGCCTCTCTCTCATTATGGATTTCCGGTAAGCTGGCCCTAGGACTGGACATATACCTCTCAGATACAGTGCTGTCATCCGCGTACCCAAAGATACCGGGTATAAGCAGATCATTGATGTGCAGCAGAAATAGGGTTGCTGAGAGTACAGATCCCTGTGGAACTCCGGCATTTACGACCTTGGGTTCAGACGAGCAGCCATCAACAACCACTCGTATAGTCCGTCCACAAAGGAAATCACAGATACAAGTCCGCAGGCGTTCAGGTATTCCATATGCTTGGAGCTTACTTAAGAGGCTAACGTGCCATACCTTGTCGAATGCCTTCGAGACATCGAGAGAGACAGCAATAGCCTCTCCGTGTATCTCGATAGCCTCACTCCAGTAATAGGTGGCATACACTAGCAGGTCACCAGTAGATCGCTTTTGTCGGAATCCGTATTGGCGATCACTGAGAATATCATTAAGCTCTAGGTATGCCAGCAATTGCTTATTTATTATTCGCTCCATTACTTTACAATAAAATATATATAATAATAGCGTATATATAGAAAACCTACCCATTCTATTTTTTTTGTAATGCGAATGTAAATGGTATTTACATTTAAACGATACCTTGTTAATATAATATCTTGGGAAAATGTGCTAATTATTTGAAATATTTTCGTCAGATATCTTGCAATGTACTTTTTAAACTATAAGCAGTAATATGAATAAGTATCTAGAAAACTCAATGTTACTGTGTTTTCAAATTTGTGTATCCTCAAATCGTATAGTCCTGCAAGTCTACCGAGTTGAAATGTAATGTTTTGACAAAATGAAAATTGTTTATAAGCGTTACAAGGGAAACGTAGTTTAGTCGCTTAAGAGTTGTTGTCCCCGCGGAGTGGCGGGAAAATGTTTATTTTTATCGCACAAATCTACCCTTGAACATTAAGTTAATGGCCGCCATGAGAGTTTTAACCATCGCCTACCGTTTTTATATTACACCGATGTCTTGTTGCTTTATAATGATTAAAGTGATTATAAAATAAATACTATTACCGAAATTAAGAAATTATTTACAGACAATTAATGAAAATGTATTTTTCTCCTATGTTGAATGATGTATTTGGTTCTTTGGTGTAATCTTAACCTGTCGCCTACGATTTTTACTTATTTATTAATTAAAAATATTCGTTATTTGACCTTATATGTACTAGATCTGCAGTAATTGGCATTCGAGCTCTTTATTTTTCGTGTTAATATTTGTTATAGTAAATGTTAGGCTTATAATGGATATTCTGTTAATATTATGATCGCTTGGACGGTATAAATATTGTTGGACCGGATAGATAAAGATATTTTTAATGAAAAATCAAACTTTCATAGTAATCGGCCAAACGGTGCTGGAATTTTTCAAATGTATACCAATATTAGTCCGGCTTTTTAGTTCGGTGAACAAATGACACCACTGAAGGGGATTAAAAATAGTGCCTTTTTAAAATGGTGTTACTTTTTCATTATCCAAGTTACCAGAAAACAGTAACTATAATACGATTTGATTACTCACCTGATAATGTATATACAAATGTTTAATAACGATGGTTGGTTGCCAAAATAAAGAGGAGAATTAGTGTCTTTTCCTAGAACAGTTGAAGAAATTGAATTTATTGGAATGCTGAATGCAAACCACGGTCATTTGTGAATCAACTTGAAACAGAATTTCAGTTCTATACAGTACCAGTCAGTAATTCCTTTGTAGGTGGTAGAGGCACGCTGACGCTATTATTGGTTTCAGCACGAATGAGTCGGCTCGTTCGGGGCAGTACCACCCCCTCATAGAAAACCGACGTGAAGTAATAGTGCTTGCATTGTTGCGTTTCGTTAGGTAAGTGAGAGCGCCGGAGGCCCACCTCCCCATCTCCTCTCCCCCTCCCTCCCTTTCCCCCAAACACATGCTGGCAACGCACTTTCGACTATCCTGGTGTTGTTAGTGTCTATGGACGGTAGTGATCACTTAACATCAAGTGACCCACCTGTTTGTTTGTTAGGACGTTAAAAAAAATGTGCTGCCTCTGTGGGTTAAACTAAAATGCTTCATGCGTTCGTACGTGTTGCCAACTATACAAACTAGAATACAACAAACTGAACATTCTTTGTAGAAAGCAGTGGTGCTTCTAGTATTGAACTCTGCTACTTTCCCGCTGGATAAGTTTTGTTATTTATTCACAATTTGATATTCATTTATTTACGAAAGCAGATATTCTATTGTTAAATGCACGTGTCAATTTACTTATTTAGTTATCTTCTTCTTTTGGTATATTAGCTGTGATCATTAACTGCAATATGATTTTACTGAATAACATGAACTCCTAAGTGTGTTTTCATAGAAAATGTTCTTATGTTATTCTTTTTACTGTATCTCGCACTACGTTGCGTTAGGCTATATTTTACGTTATTATGTTTTTTTGTACTGTAATGTCGTTAAAATCGCGGTTTATCTAGTATAACAAAAAGAGTATGCTTTATACAGACTAGAACATTTCACATTTGCTTTTCTATTTATGTTTACGATATAAAATAAATCTAATGTTACCGTGATAAGTCGACTTCAATGAATAATATCTATGTTAAAATTAATTAATTATTTGTGATCGTAGATATATGTATAAGTATTCATCAACGAAGGTCTCTACGTACCACAAAGAGAGTCGCGTATACATACGTAGGTTTACGCACGCCAATACGTCATAGGTTTTCTCAAAATAATATAAGACGTACTTTCTGTCCCTGTTAATATTTTTTTTGTATATAAAGATATCTAAAGGAAAATTAATATCCATTTCATTCATCACAATAGAGTAAAAAATTTATATTTCTTAGCGATTATGTCAGGATATGTTGGTAATGTACCCGCACGAACTTTTTTATTTATTAGTCTTTAAATGTGAATCCTGAGGGCCTAGCCAAGTTACTTATCTACAATCGCTAACACCAGTAGAAAACGGAAAAATGTTGTAGATAAGTAACTTGGCTAGGCCCCCAGATGATAGGTTTCTTATTTATACCTAAACTATTACAAATTAAGATAAAACGAAGGTTTCCTCGAATTATTTTATTATATACGGCTGACATATCATTTGGCCTCACCTTGAGTATATAAGGCTTCATATTAAAGTATTTGAAGGTATTATTTGTAATTAACAAAATTTTTGAACTGACTACGCTTTTGACATATCCAGGCCTTAATAGCTTCACCGGACTATTAAGGCGAACGCTGAAGACACTCAGTCAATTTTGATTAACGATTAACAAAAAGAGGTTTATTGAAAGATTAAATAGCGATATGAAATAAATCTAATGTTACCGTGATAAGACGACTTCAATGAATAATACCTATGTTAAAATTAATTAGTTATTTGTGATCGTAGATATATGTATAAGTATTCATCAACGAAGGTCTCTACGTACCACAAAGAGAGTCGCGTATACATACGTAGGTATACGCATGCCAATACGTCATAGGTTTTCTCAAAATAATATAAGACGTACTTTCTGTCCCTGTTAATATTTTTTTTGTAAATAAAGATATCTAAAGGAAAATTAATATCCATTTCATTCATCACAATAGAGTAAAAAATTTATATTTCTTAGCGATTATGTCAGGATATGTTGGTAATGTACCCGCACGAACTTTTTTATTTATTAGTCTTTAAATGTGAATCCTGAGGGCCTAGCCAAGTTACTTATCTACAATCGCTAACACCAGTAGAAAACGGAAAAATGTTGTAGATAAGTAACTTGGCTAGGCCCCCAGATGATAGGTTTCTTATTTATACCTAAACTATTACAAATTAAGATAAAACGAAGGTTTCCTTGAATTATTTTATTGAGTATATAAGGCTTCATATTAAAGTATTTAAAGGTATTATTTGTAATTAACAAATTTTTTGAACTGACTGCGCTTTTGACCTATCCAGGCCTTAATTGCTTCACCGGACTATTAAGGCGAACGCTGAAGACACTCAGCCAATTTTGATTAACGATTAACAAAAAGAGGTTTATTGAAAGATTAAATATATTGTTTGTTCGGTGCAAACGCGCCCTCCGTAGCTTGTAGCCGCGTAGTCTAGTTCGTAGGGCGGGCGCGCGTGCGTCCGGAAGCACGTCAGTCGGCAGTCGGCGAGAGCCGCGTCACGCCGTATCTACTCGGCATGTTACTTCGCATCCATCTACAACGCATACCATCTATTAACCACCGCGCGCCCCTGTAAGTACATAAATCTCATTAATACATCATGAAATGTTATTCCCACATAGTCTAATACATGTTTTTATTTAAAATCCAATGCGTATAATTGATAATTTCCGCACGTGGATCTATATTCCGGCGGAGCCTTCCCGACGCACAGTAACAAATGAGTGGTTCGTTCGATAGCCCACTGCCCCTGTGAGAGATTTCCATGTAAATACACTTGGAGGGCTGTGGTAAGTTCAAATGACTCAGTAATAAAGACTTCAAATGTATTTTTATACAATTTTTGTAATTGAATAACTAACAGTGTTAAATAATTAATTAGCAAAACCGTATAGAAGGCAAGATTCTGATGAAAAAATATCAATATATGGATTTACATACTAGAAGATAATTTTCTTATTTTATGAAAAAAACTATGATAGATTTTATTTTCAAAATGTGTTTATTGAATATAATTGTATTAACCGACTTAGTACCTTAAGTAGTACAAAATTACAATATAATTGGTATATTTATTATATTTCACTTATTATATTCCACCTAACATGACACGTCAATTCATCATGCCATGACGTACACGCGAACATCAGTCAACGATGTGTCAAGAATTTTCTCACTATAAAAGTTAAGTGATTTTTCATGTCAGCAACTTACTTAAACAGAAAAATAATGTATAAATCCTTCTTTGATAATTATTTATATGCTTGCATGATACTGTAATGTTTTCATAAATTTTCAACAATATTATATTACAATTCTGATGAACTAAATAAGTGGGTTCTGATCGCGGCTTCAATTTATGAGTAATTTATGGATAGAAGGTAACACGTGACCTTTTCTGTACTCATAACAACATCTATATAAAATTTCATGACTATCGACTGAGGAGTTAAGGAGTGAAAGTAATTCACATCAACTGAACCGAATTCAACTAAAGGCATTTTCAGAATATTACCTAAGTCACACATCTTTATACCATTTCATAGGTACTAGGCGGTAGTAATAAAATTTAACAGAGGTAACTTGAAATCGGTAAAATGGTTTTGGAGTTACATAGTTATAGTTAAAAAAAAGCCCGGTACTATTCGAGATAAAATGGTGAAAAATTTTTTTTATGAAACCAAATTACAAATACCAATTATAATCATAAATATGTAGACTATAAAATACTAATCTTGCGTAGGTGTTATTTTCGATTAAGTACGAACAGCCGATTAGTTCAAGCAATATTATCTATAAAACCTTTTTTGTTGCTAAACTAAATTTGTTATGGTGAGTATTGAAAGCTTTTCAATTTAAACGCCTTGTTCGAGTTTTTAATATAAGTGTACTCCGTAAGTAATATCGCTTCAGAGTGTATTGAAATTGTAAGGCTATAGTAGACTGCTCGTTTAAAGTGAACGTCACAGAGGCTCGGATTCGTCAAACAATTGCCGGTCGTCTGGCGCGCCGCACTCCAGCCTTTCAGTCTTTTTAGTTTGTCCGCAATTCCGCGAGGCCTTAGCGCGGAGACGCTGCCTGAAAGCGGTCCGCAATTAGTCCCGGCTTACCTTTGGAGCCATGTCGTTTCATTTGTCGAACAAATGTTAAGATTATATACGTTTTTACAATCTACTATGCTTATTCAATAGTACCTATATGCTTTTTAATATGTATAATGTATGAATACAAAATTAAAACTTAACTTATCTATAAGATACAATATAAATACAGATTAACAAAAGAATAGATATTTTCTATATCCTAATTACGAATGTGAAAATGTGTCCAACTTAACAGCTTACTTAAAATGATTTTTTTTCTCATTATGAAATTTTGCATAGGTATTCATTTTTATGGTTATAAAAAATTATCACGTGTCATCCAAAATTACTCATAAATCGAAACCGCGAGCAAAAGCGACTTATTTGTTTATATTTTCACTTTTTACTAAATGGATGTGAAAGTATATACAATACTTATAAACATTTTTTTTTACATTTTGTCTGTCTGTTTGTTCTGGCTAATCTCTGAAACGATTGGGCCGATTTTGACGGGACTTGCATTGACAGATAGATGATGATACAAGTATCCTAGGTTGTTTTTATTTAAAGTAATTAGGGTAGCGCGCGAACATAATCCTATAATAAGTTAGACAAGACAACGTAAATTACTCTATATGCAAGTGGATGTCTTATGAAAATTCGTTTGGCTGTTTCGGATATTAAACCAAATAACTGTCTTTCGTTTTGATCTATTTGTTTTATTTTATCTATTTATTTATTATACAAAAATATATTTTCCAAAAATACTATGCTACTGAAGCCGTTATTGTGGTTTAATTGCGAAGAGGTATTCTCGTCTACGGCACAAGCTAATGAAGGCCAAGAAATACCAAAGAGGTCTTTCATTTAAAAATACCCCCCATAGAACTCGTTCGATACTCTTTACATCACAATTTAGTATTTCCTGCATATAGGTGTTTGTAGGAATATTTAATACCATAGATAGCATATAATACCACGTAGTATAATAATATAAATGTATATTTATTGGTAAAAATATTTATAGGCGATTATAAAAATTAGACATAAAAAAAATCATGGAAACAAATTGATCTTAAGATATTGCGTTTATTCGTGTGACAGTTTGTTGTCATATATAACATATCACTTAATTATTTTGATGTTTTAGAAAATCCATATAATAAATTTAGTTTATAAATATCTGAAAGACGGAACTTTTCACCGATTAACGTAGTTACCGGCAACCCTTCGGGTACTACCAACGTATTCTTGCATAAATGAATATTTGATTTCCTAATTAACCCTTGTCAGACACAGCTTTGTTTTCGTAACATTTTGCGAGCTCACGTTTGATCTACCATTTGGCTTCATTAAAGTGTAGGTAAAATATAGTAGAATATGCATATATTTATAAATAAATGCATATAAAATTACGTAACTTTCGATATATGTACTTTTTAGATCACACGCATCAGTGATATGGTAGTTGAATTCGATAACGAACGTATTTCCATTACATTTCCACTTTAGTCGAGATAATTTTTCAATTTCCCTTGAATCGTTTCGATCCTATCATTTAATCATAACATTACTTACATCGTTAACTATATATCATATATACTTAGTTCTGTTACTAGCTAATACTGTGACTACTGCTTCATAGATGAATTAGTGTAAATGGTTTGAAGTTTATTGATGACATGAACAAATACATTGTGTAGAGCTAACTATATAAAAAGCAGTCGACGCGAAGGCCCATGCCCGTAACACGTAATCAAATCAACCAATGAAGTAATACTTTACTAAATGTACTAAGTTAAGCGGACTAGTACTTTAGTTCTAGTAGTTCTTTAGTTGCTTTTAATGAAACTAAGCTTATATGTTGCTCTAAGCCACGCTCAAATCATTTGTGAATGCTTCAAGAAAATTTATCTTGCACTATCGAAGTGTAGCGTTTTGAAAAAGAAACAGTTTTTTAAAATAGCCTTTTTGTATAGTGTGAAACTTCTTAAACCGATTAGTTTTTGTCAAATGTTTACAAAGTGTAAACACGATGGTTCTACTGTTTTATTGTTGCATAGATAAGAGTAATGTTAATTAATTTTAAACAAACTTGTACGAAACTACATTTTATATATTATATAAATTGTATTTAAATTCACTTTAAATACTAGCGACCGCTTGTTACTTCGTACACGTTAATTATATTACAATCAAATATGGTATATTCCACTCGGTTTGAACGCACCTTTATATCAGTGAATTAATTTTCAGAATCAAGTCAGTAGATTACCTTCTACTAACAAACATACTTTACTTCTTTCTAAAAGCTCTTATGTTGTGAAACAAACAAACTTTACTTTTTTCTAAAAGCTGTTATGGTGTTTATCATCAAATGGTTTATTAATTTCATACTTGTGGCAAACTTTAATCAATCCTAATAATTTAAATTTCTTAAATTGTAATAATACAAGAAGATCTCTTCTTACTTTACGTACATAGTTACGTGATATTAGAATATCGCAGTAATAAACCAATAGGACTTAGTAAGATTTATTTATATTTATGTTTCTGAAGTTTTACCGAGCTGTTGTTACGATAAAATCCCTCGTTCCGTACAACGGTAAACTTGGGCACTTTGTACCCAAACGCAATTTATTAGTTTGCTTTCGATTCATTACTCAGCCGGGTAACTCGTAAAATGTCCTGTATGGGAAGGATTGTGGGGTTTTATTGCCACATTTATTGGTCACGGCGAAGATGCGACAAGTGTGATTCGTAAAGTTTGTTCGAGTTCTTGAGGATTGTTTGTTTACTTTTTGTAGTTGGTATGCACATATCGTAACATTTTCATGAACAATCAAACACTTTGTATTAAAGTAACTCTCATTTAATAATATCATAACAACGATATATTTTAATAGTATCGTAATCGGTGTTAATTATAATTTATTCTAAATGTATGCAATCACTATCTAACTTATTAGAGTTCTATAACATTATAATAATACTTTTTGAGGTTAGTATGAAGAGGTTGTATGAAGACGTATGCATAATATATAATATTACTCTTTGGTTTAACTAAGTTATTATGGCTATTGTCAAATAAAATAAGCAAAACCGATTCATAAACAACAACTACTCAAACTAACTAAGAAGTAGAAGATGTCTAAAAAACGCATTTGCACTGTCGTTTACCTCATTAAGAGTGCCTTTACGGATAATACCAGCTTTGCCTGGACTTTCGTCTACGTGTTCTTACATACTTACGATATTCACTCTAATATTACCAATATAAAATAGTCTGTTTATAATCTTTTCATACTAATTCTTTGAACCGTTCGTAATTAAATCTTATATAGAAATAGTCTGGTACATTGAGAAGAACATAGGTTGTTTTAATTTTGACTACGTCGAAGAACACGTAGACGGAGCTCTAGGCAAACCTAGTATTATCTATAAAAGCACTCGTGATTAGGTAAACGGCAAGTGCAAAAGCCCTTTCTTAGTCAGCTTGAGTAGTTATCGTTTGTGAATTGGTTTTGCTTATTTTATTTTATTTAGAGGCTATTGACAATAGCCATAAGAACTCAGTGAGACCAGAGTGTAGTATATTTTATACACTTTTACCCTAAAATCGTCTTTTACCGATTTTACATAGTGCTGTAGCTACCGAGTATGTCATCCCTTTGTCAGACTGGCTGAAACTTTAGTATATATTCTAAATAGAATGTCGTTCAAACAAATAAATGATCGCGTCTCTATAAATACCTTATATGGTCATATTAATAAATAGTCTATTTTACGCATTCCGAGTATTATTATTACGCTGTCCGTGTCAGTCTAGAATCTTATACCTAGTAGTCAACCCGAAGCTCCTACAGTACCATAAAACCTCTTCAGAAAGTTTTATTAAAATGTTATAAAACCTGTAATACAATAGTTATTTATATCATTACGTAGTATAAAACAAAGTCCCCTACCGCGTCTGTCTGTCTGTCTGTCTGTTCGCGATAAACTCAAAAACTACTGAACGGAACTTCATGCGGTTTTCACCAGTGCATAAAGTGATTGATGAGGAACACTTTGGTATATAATTTGTCAAAGATTGTTTTATAATCAGGCCGGGACAACGTCTGTTGGGCCCGCTAGTTAAAAATAAACTATAATTAACACTGATTATAATACTGTTAAAAATTAATGTATTTAAATGTTATGAAATTATTTCATTCTATAGTATAAAACAAAGTGCCCTACCGCGTCTGTCTGTCTGTCTGTTCGCAATAAACTCAAAAACGAATGTACGGATTTTCATGCGGTTTACCAGCGGATAAAGTGATTCATGAGGAATATTCTGGTATATAATTTGTCAAGGATTTTTTTTTACAATCAGGGCGGGACATCATCTGCCAGGCCCGCTAGTAGTTAATAAACTAAAGTTATAGTTACTTATAGCTTAATCTCTTATGAGTATTCGAACGGTAGAAACTATGCGATGGGAGATCTGTCACATCGATTTTTACCATAAAGTAACAGCCTTCGTAACACTATATTGTAATCTGATGAGTGTGGTTGACAATACACGTTGACAAAACGTTTCAATCAAATGTCAAAAGTAGCAGTCCATTATGACTTATTTTGAACGTTCAAAGAATAAAATATAGTTAATACAAACGTTAACCCCTGGACTGTCTAAAACCATAAAGGTTTAAGTTTTATACAAACGAATGTAGACCTCATGAGGCACAAGCCAGCAGATTGTTGGCATTACAAGCCTAAAAAATAGCTGATTTA
Organism: Antheraea pernyi; assembly: GCA_015888305.1. Classification (NCBI taxonomy): domain Eukaryota; kingdom Metazoa; phylum Arthropoda; class Insecta; order Lepidoptera; family Saturniidae; genus Antheraea; species Antheraea pernyi. The sequence goes on from MU159765.1 coordinate 89,149, forward strand.
TTACAAAACTTAAAAAATAATAATTTTACTTATTGTAAAATCATAATTTTTATGGAAAATGTATTTCTGAGTTATTTTCTCATTTGTACGAACTTTTTTTTACTAAAACATGAAAATTACCATTTACGATATCGTGAAATTAAAAAAAAATAAAAACATGATTCGATATTTTGTGATTAGGTTCTAAAAAATCAGTCGAGGCGTTAATGTTAGATGTACCAAACTTATCTATATAATTTTCCATGAATGTAATATATGGGAAATAGTCTAAACACATTACGTTTTATATGTAAGTATTTTAAAAACAAGTTACCCTATATAATGACCAAAATGTAAGTAATATTATAGATCCAATAGAAGATTGATAGGTACTTTACCAAGCGGCATCGGTAATGGATTGCTAATATTAGTCAAATCTCATCGTTTACACCCCACGACCGCGAACGACGGGATAAGTCGCTTCCATCCGTCTTTTCCGCAGCTTTTCGTTTCCCACAGAGGGAGGGTTCAAAGGACTGTTATATAGGTATATTAGTTAAATATAAAACGCGTAGTCAGGCAGGTTGATTTCATTACGAGTTCAGTTCTAATAAGATATTTTTATTTTGAATTCATTTGTGTAAATGATGGATGCTGAAATTGTTTCATTATACCTGCCGGATAAATTGACTTGATTTGCTTCCAATATAAGGGCAGTAATTCATTTTAGAAACGTTTGAATCATTGTGAATGAGCTGAAACTTGAATCGTGAATATAAGCCTAGTGGTAAAACTATAGGATGGTGGTAGGGTTATTTCTAATTCAGCAACGTTACCTCCGTTAGCTTGAAAATTTGTTTTCAAGCTCCTGTAGGTATCTTTCTGCAGCTGCTATGAAAGCCAGTCCTCCTATAGGTTTAGAATGTTTACTATCTTAGACCAAATTGTTATTTAGCATCAGGTGAAATTGTTAAAGCGTACAAAAATTTATATAACGTACTCTGTGTACAAAAAGTTGTTAGCGAATGACTGGAATTAACTATAGTCGGTTTACTTAAATGAATAAAATGTTTGGTAAATGACACCAAAAAATGGAATATATAAAAAAAGCGAATGTTATTTTTAATGTACAATATGAGAAAGAGTGGCATCGGATAAGCGAGTTGACGGGGAGTGGAGTCGAGTTGCTTCTACAACACGACTTCTGTTATTTAGCATCAGGTGAAATTGTTAAAGCGTACAAAAATTTATATAACGTACACTGTGTACAAAAAGTTTTTAGCGAATGACTGGAACTAACTATAGTCGGTTTACTTAAGGAATAAAATGTTAAATGGTAGATGAAACCAAAAAATGGAATATATAAAAAAAAACCAATGTTATTTTTAATGTACAATATGAGAAAGAGTGGCATCGGATAAGCGAGTTGACGGGGAGTGGAGTCGAGTTGTTTCTACAACACGACTTCTACGACAAGTATATCGGAGTATTAGCGGAGTGGCAACACGACGCTTACACGAACTCATTTGAAATAGTTACTAGTAATATAGTCATCGGTGTGTCATCGGAATCTATATACGGGTTCGAACCATCCCACTTCTGAATTTTGGTTATGGTGTCAGAAGTGAAATTTTAAGTGAACTTTTCAATTTTTAGATGGGTATTAAGTTTGTACTGAACGTAACATTTAAAGTAATGTAAATGTAGGAGTGTTGATTGCTCCCTTTTTATGAGCGCATCGATCTCAGCACAGCGGTTTCATTTCTATGAAATTCGACACTGTGAAGCGATCGACGCGATGGGAGCTTCCAGACAGTGAGGCGGGAAATTATTATGATACTGTGGTAGCTGGTCGCATTGTTTGACATGTTCGTGATGCAATGACGGTTAGATAAAATATCATTATTTTCCTTTTGTTTATTTCATTTCAATTTACGAAATGAAATGTGGGATTGTCGCAGCTTGGGTAACTATTGTCTTGCGGATTCAGCGGAGCGCATTGTAATTTATCTTCATAAATTCTCTTTGAATAATTTTCGCAATATTTCTTTCTTGGGTTTTTTATATAAAAGAATATTATACCACATACAAAACAATTTGTGAAGCGTTTTAAGTATAATTAATGTCAAATATACTATTACTATGGTTATTAATTATAATAAAACTTATTTCATTACATTTGTTTCGCAATCTGCAGTTTCAACATCTTTACTAAAATTGTAAATGTGAATTTCAGTTTGCTCGTCGGTAACGCTCTCACGCCTTAACTTAACCGAACATAACATTTTACATGCACGTTGTTAGGGATACAGTAAATGAAATAGAGTGCCTTTAATCCACAAAAAAGTACTGATGCCGAGGGGTAAGTTAAATCTACGTGAATGCGAGCGAAACCGCACAAGCTAGTAATATTGTAAATGTAAAATCAATTTTCATTTTGTAGAAGACAATTCTGAATCTTTATTAGAAATATTAGGCAAATAAGAGTGGTAGAGCCACACTGAAGTTATTATTGCTTTCAGCATGAATGGGTCGGCTGGTCTGGGGTAGTACCACCCTCTCATAGAAAACCGACGTGAAGTAACATTGCTTGCATTCTTGCGTTTCGTTCGGTCAGTGAGAGCGCCAGAGGCCCACCTCCCTTCCTTTCCTATACCCCCTCACTCCCTTTCCCCCAAACACAGGCTGGCGACGCACTTTCAACTCCCCCGGTTTGTTAGTGTCTATGGACGGTGGTGATCACTTAATATTAGGTGACCCAGACGTTCGTTTGCCAGTTATGACATTAAAAAAATAAATAATAATAATAATAATTTAGAAAACTAATCGTAAATAGTTTCTTTTAAACGTTCTCTACTTTATTATTACATAATCGATATTGGTTTTAGTATAAGCAAACTATATACTATATACTAGTAATGTATGTCTGCATATATACATATGCTTGGAATGCATTAGATTCAATTTTTATTTCGAACTAGTACCTTTTTTTCTAAAAGAACGTTTATGCCGAGTTATTAACAACTCATGTTTATATAACCGCTCCATATCCCAGGATTGGATACGCCCCGGGTTAGATTTTGATCCGGCCCGCGAGACCTTTTATAATCGCGCACAAAAAGTAGTGTCAACGCATTTGGTAGCACATATCAACGTAAAAAGTTATTTTCTATGGTAAAACCAAGTAAGTAAAAGTATGGACCCGGATTTATTGTTGGTAATTTGAATTGTATCGATTGAATATTTTGTTTCTCTTGTTCATGATAAAATTCCTCATTAACAATATCATTCCAATTGCGATATATTTATTATGATACTTGGTAAATGTATATAAATAGTTTAGTACACTTTTCTCCTTCGTTTGTCAGCCGACGTTTTTTTAGTTTAGTACCTGAGCTTTAGTGTTATTAATTGCTCTTAAAGTCTCAATTCATCATACAGTACGTTCTTTACGTCTACAATATTCTCTAAACTGTTTGTTTTCACCCATATGAATAGATAACAAAAAAATACAGAAGAAAGGGTTTGCCTTCCTTATTTTGACCATCAGTATAAAATTAATTGTTTTTTTCCACAAGTGACTATTACATACAACTCATTTTCTTTAACTATTGCAACATAACATAATTTCGCCGACGACTTTCTAAAGATTACACAAATATGACTTATGTTATAAATAGGAGTAATTAAAATAACCAAGTTTAAGTTTGAGGTTGGAATATCATAACAAGTTTTATGTCTAACCAAAAACTAACAGGATATGTAATTATAGTGAGCTGGTAATACAATAAAGAGCCAAGAATATTAATAAAGATGTATCGTGGTATGATGGCTAAAACTGATTTTTGTCAGAAAAAAAAAATGTACCGGAGTCTATACATATACCATTTATATATATTAACTAGCTGTACCCGCAGCTCCGCACGTGTTTTTTTATTCGTATTAAAGAATTATAAAATTGTGAACCCATGTACAATTATAGAAATTCTCTTTAAAAGCAATTGTAAGTACGACACGCATGCCACTTACAGTAACATGTAACGTGTACAATAAATATATAAAGACAAAAAGCGTGCCAAAGGAGGTTAGTCATCAGCAACACATTTGGAACCTTAACCCACCATATAACTACCTCAGTGCTCACTTACACTGTATAAGGAACTAACGAAACAATAACTTGAAATATTATTATTAAGATTTACATTTACATTATATTTAATATACATTGCCATTATTATAATTAAGATTTTGTGACTATACAAAAAATAAACGGTTGTCTGTTCCGCAAGAAATTGTATTATGGAACACTTTACGTAATACGTTTATAATCTAAGATCTTTTTAGGAAGACCTCTATATCATTAATGTTATTAATAATTATAATGTAACCGTTGTAGTGACAGCACAGCGGGCGAAGCCACGGTTAATATTTAGTCTAAATTCAAATAAATTCAATTACTTTTTGTAAGATCCGCTATCTGCCAGTGAAATTCCCGTCAAAATCGGGTCAGCCGTTTCGAAGATTACCCGGAACAAACAGACAGACAGACCTACAAAAATTTTAAAAATTGCATTTTTGTTATCAGTAGCGTGTATACTTTCGTACCCAAGTAGTAAAAATTTTTAATTTGATATTACATACAGACACTTCATTTTTATTATATGCATAGAAGAAGATTGTAGAATTTTTTTATTATTATTTAGTAGCTATACACGTGAGACCTTTAATGTTATAAAAAAGAAAAAATTTGAAAACAGGTCGTTTACTTTTCCTTACCATAGATGAGTTAGCCTTTATTCTACGTCGTAACGTTCACTAATCTTGGTAAAAACTTCTTGGTAAAAACCTCGATAATTAAATAAAAATTAATTATAGTCGACTTCCGACCACTGGACAACTACTAATTTTATTAAATAGTCTTAAATTTATCCTTATTTACCGTTTGTTTTATTGTATTTGTATACTGAATACAGTTACGCAGAACACAAATTTAGATAGAAATACGTATCGTATCGTAGAAATCGTATGTGTAAAGTCAGGGCAACTTAAGGATAAATGACTGCCAGTTTTAGATTCCTAGAATAATATATTAACTTTGTTTTGTATCAAACTTAATGAACTTCTTCAATGGGTGACTTTTAAGAAACCATTTCGCCGTATCAGTATACTTTTTAAATTCAAAGTGGACAACTTAACTTTTGCTTCTTCCTATTCCTACTATTGTTTTTCATTAGACGAAAATATGAGATGTCAGAACTATTGTTGTACAGTTGTATTTGGGTAATTCTTTGCTTATCAAATTTGTATAAATAGGAAATTAGATCTAGGAGGTTTATTTTAATTGCCTAGTGACTCTCGGTCGCCCAGATAATTCATAATTTGTTGATTTGTTTAATATATGATTTTATTAATGTTTTTTTGTGTTAGTCTCACGCTACATTTGTGGAAAATGACTGATTACAAATTATCGCGGATTAATAACAAAAAATTGAATTATAACGTATATTTGGAATATTAGATAATATGCTAATTATGTGCTGTGAAAAATTTGTATATGATACATTGTTTACTTCTTAAGGTGCCGAAGCCGGCATGTTGGGCGCGCGGCTCAAATCGTGGATGGAAGCTCAGCTCGGCCGGGCGAAGAAACGTAAGCAAAAACAGTGCCGCCAGACTACCACCACCCCGGCACCCGGTCCAGTCCCTCCACCACATCTCTCGTCTCCTGAGAGTGCGTACAGCACAGGTTATTCCACTGATGGGACCTCACCTGGAGCGCCGCCAACGACCCTCGCAGCTCCGGTTGTCGCCCCTCCACCTCCGCCAGCACCGCCAACTACACACCTGTACCATGAGCCTGCTAAGGTATTTTGTAAGCCAACAACTAAATTTTATTTTCAAAATTTATTTGTGTTCTATTGTATTGTGATATCATTAAATCTGGTGAAAAAAATGTTAAGGAGATATCACCACCTTTAAAAATATTGGCATCTATGTATTATTAAGGATGCGTTTTAGGATTGTTATTTGCCTGAATTTTGTTAGGGTGTAATGTAAAGAATTTTTTGGAATTTGGAATTTGTCGATTTTGATCGAATTTGGTCGATATGTTGAGAATATCACAAAATTAACATGTTCGAAGTATTACTAGTTGAGTTTAGAGACATGAGTTCGATATTTTCGATGGTGCACACATTTTAACAACGTATGTAAAGACATAATCAATAGTGTCGCCCTTAAATGGACATTGTTGACCATATGCCTCACGTAATGTAAGGTAATGCTTGGCGAATTAAGATGTCGGATAATAATAAAGTTGCATTTACGTTATTCTACCGTGTACTTTCTATAGTATCTTGATAAAATCATTTATTCCTTTGTCAAAACTTCGCGCTAATAAACAAACCAATATGGCCGCCATTAACTGTCAAAGATATCTTGTACTTATTGTATAACCTATATTTAGACGTTATATTTCAAAAGATTAAAAACAATGTTGAAACGGTTGTACCTATATGAAATATTAATATAAGGTTTATATAGTCGCTATTACGTCGTAAAAGTAATCCCTCGTGGAGTATATATTATGTATCTATATTATTTATATACGTCGCTGAACATCGCGCTCGACGAGAGGCTTATTTTATTAATTAATTAGGTCGCATAAATTGATTAAGGGGGCGACTGTTTGTTCTATAAAAAGCTTGATGGAACTTTGTTTTCAAGGTGTAACTCGATTTGTATTGTCCCGTTGCCAATAATGTTATGTAATTTTCGTCAACAATTATTCAGGGAATATGCCATTGACGTGGTTGGATTTAACTTCATAAAAAGTACTGGTATTTAAGACAAATATAGGTCTAAAATGAATTAACGTTTGTTAACGTTTTTTAACGTTTGTTTGTACAAATGTTTGTAGAGAATTATTGTAATAAAAAAGTATTGGAATATAAAACAAGCCAGCTGCATTTTCATGTTGGAATTAACGTACATTTGTAGAGAATTATTGTAATAAAAAAGTATTGGAATAAAAAAACAAGCCAGCTGCATTTTCATGTTGGTATTTTTCATTTAGTACTATAGTCTAAAAGAAATAAAATATTTAATTATATTGCGCTCAAAAACGATTCCCAACAAAACTTGCCTTACAAATAATACCCTGACGTTGTCGTTAAAAAAATATCTATTCTTTATGTTTATATTGTTTTACAAAACGTTTGGAAATATTCACGATTAATGAAGTTATTCAAACAAAAACATAGTAACTAATGAAGTTGTGTAAGTTTTACATTGTCATTAAAAGATGTCGCTAGTAGTATTTTAAATCGCACTATAAAATAGTATGTGTCAAATTATAGTAAGGCTGAGTACACGAAATTACGAACTTCCTTGTCTCGGGGAGCATAGTACGCAGTGATCGTAAAGTGAGAGTACTTATGCTGACACCCACAAGATAACTTGTATACCCGCGCCCGGCTGCCGTTAGGGAGTCCGAGCGCAATTTTTAAAAGGCTCTCTTACTTTGCAGAGAGCTAACTTATAGTTATTATATCGTATCGACTTTAATTCTGATGAAATTTTTAATGAAATTAATGTTATAAAATCGCTTTTTTTTTCGAACTGACTATGCTATTGACCTAGTAAGGGCTTAACAGCTTCACCGGACTACTTATATAATCACTTTTGATCTATAAACAATATAACTTATACTTACTAGCTTTTGTCCGTGGCTTCACTCGCATTAACATGGATTTTAGCCTACCCTTGGATTTTTTTATGTTATTTGTTTACTCGATAACGTGTATGGAAAAAATCATGTGACCTGGTTAAGCACTTATTTAGTGAATGCCTAAAAAATAAACATTCGCATTTATAATTTGAATTTAATATTGGGATTATATCTACAAGCTACTTGACAAACTTATGAATAAATTGAAGTGAATTGAAATGAAGATTGTTCGAATTAATCTCGGTAATTAAAAAAATAATGATTTTGATGAAACTTTTTGCGGTATAGTCAAGGTTAAACTTTTACGGAGGTAACAGCTAAATTTGGTACAGGATTGCTAGAGATGCGGTAGTAATAACGACAATCTATCGACAGTCGTCTGTATCGTGTCGGTCTGCAAGCCTCTCTGCATACACTGCACAGTTACATACGCTGTCTGAGCCCAAACTGCGACAAAACAAAAAACAATACGACAGGTCTATTACCGAGAAGCGAAGCTTAATGGTTACCGTATTCGGACACTGCGTCGATTCACGTAAGCTTTCCGTTTTCGGTGAAGGAAATCATAGTGATGAAAGCATAGATGGTGGTATAGCTTCAAGGATATGCAAGTTTACATTCTCATACCAAATCGTCATTTAACAACAGGTAAGGTTGTGATCAATCGGTGAAACCTATCCTATACAATGTGAGTTTGTTTGTTACCCTTTCACGCCTTAACTACTCCAGTAGTAATTATGAAATGTTGCATAGACATGGTCTGCGGTACATAAAATAACCCTACATTTGATCCAAAAAATGGTACTATTCCCGAGGGATAACTGAAATCTACATTAGAACGAGTGAAGCCACGGGCAAAAGCTCGTTAAGAATTAGAGATGTACATGACACGAACGACGCATAGGTCTAAATCGATTGATGACAGAAAGTAACCTTGATAAGACACGTAATTCGCATGAAGCAGCAAAACCTTTTTCACGTGAACTAGGTCGCGGGTACCAGTTACTTATAAATATGATTATAGCGTATATTATAATAGCGATGTAAAAATTATAGTTATGTTTATCTGCACGTAAAATTTTAAGGACTTGTTTTTTGCATTGATGTTTTGCAAAGACTTTGGAATTGCTGCCGATACTGCTATGTACTTTAAAGGTCGGCAACGCGCTTGCGACTCCCCTGGTGTTGCTGGTGTCTATGGGCGGCGGTGATCAGTTATCATCAGGTGACCTGCCTGTTCGTTTAATATAAAAAAAACTGTAATATCAGACTATACGAAGTCACCACAACAATTCTAATGATTACTTAATAGTAATGTTGTAGGCATACAACACTTACTACCAATAAGCAGTACGTACATAAATAGTATTTATTAAATATTGTTATGTAAATTTGATTTTACAGCGGCGTTCAACAAATAATGCTCCAAGTCGTCGTCCGGTGCCGGAGCCGCCTACAGTGTGTGCAACACCGTCTCCTAGACCCCGTTGCCGCATACGGACGAACCCCTGGCTCGGAGCAACATCGCCATCTAGACGTAAAGGCCCGCAGATACAGCACCAGCAATCATTACAATGTCCTCAGGCACCAAACCTTTTGCTACACCACTCCCCTTACTCGTTGGACTCACATTCCGTGAGATATGGATCGAGGTATATTGCAACAATCCAATTCCTTAAATACTCATAAGTTATTTTCAAAATAAATTAGGATTTTACCAGAGTTAAAGAAAGTCATAATTGATACGCTTGGGTACCTGTTTTATTGATTCATGATAAAGAGTTATAATAGATGTAAGTGGTAATGTAGATGAAGAAGATAAGATAGTAAAAAAGGGCGTTTACTTTCAAATGGGTTCCCGGAATACAATGTTAGACGCTGTGAATTCTGAAATAATAGTCTAATGAGCATTACACAACACCTTTTTTTTCGAACTGACTACGCCATTGACAGCACCGCTTTACCGGACTACTAAGGAGAGCGATTAAGGCATTCAGCCAATTTCATTTGACAACTAGCTCAAGGGTGCACCGCACATCTCGGCTTGGGCTGTTGCCTGATACATGCAATTCACGACCTATCTGATGACCTATATGAGTTGTTGAAACATATATGTGTACCAAGCATACATACCTCAACAACTCCTATATATATTTCATATCGGATAATTTTCTAAACTCTTTCAGTTTTATAAGGGAGGATACAGAATACTCTATTATGTAAGCCGAACCTCTTTTCTATTACATTTTTTATAGCACGATAAAGCACTGTAAAAATCAAAAACATTGAGCAATATGGGATCTACCATACCATCGGCTGTCATTGCTATTATAACAACCTCCAATGCTGGTATGCACTGACTGATCGCAAAATATTACACATAAAAAAAAAAAACATTACGACTGCTTTGTTAGCAAGTGAATGATAGAGACAGTTCCATTGGATGATCCTGGAACGCGACACGGCTTAAATTAATATGGCTATTAATATTTATCACGGTCCAGTCGAAAGCGATTTCCATACTCTACCACCTGCAATAAGTCTATAGGCGTATGGTCTGAAATAAATTGCTTCACAATAAAATGCATTTGTAAGTTCACATCATCGCAAGTTGAGAATTTAATTATAAAGACTTATCCAGATAATACAAATTGACAGCGAGAGTACGGACTATGGTCAATCAATGGGAAAATTGAAATGGATCCACTGTGTTAAAATGTACATGTTTCTATCAGCATCTATTAAACTCTCTTAAAAGGACGGAACGTTGACTATAAAGAACTATCAATCTTCAATTAATAAACAGCACGTGCAATTTTAATTACTAAATTTACAATGTTTACACTTTCCGTATTGGCTTCAACAGTGGTATCTATTTGTGGTAATACTAAACATATGTGGGCCAACGGGGCATGAAATTTGATGTAAACATATGGGTTTAAATCTTAAAGTTACTAAACACCATACCGCATATGTCTGTAAAACAGTTAAGGAAAACACAGTAAACTTTCATAATAAGATTCTTAATAAAGTTTATAATAATGAATTTTACTTTAGAAAAAAGAAAATTTAATTGCATCTATACAATACGTATATATGTTTACTTATATTATTTCACTAGCTTCTGACCGCGATTTCGTCTGCGTGGAATAGCTACTTTGGGCTAACGCTGACATGAGAGAGAAAATAGATTTCTCAATAGAGAAAAACCCCGACTTTGAAACATTCTTCATTGGTCCTCCGCTACTATAAGTCTTAACGTGATTGTATATAGCATATAGCCTTCCTCGATAAATGAGCTGTCTAACACTGAAATCATTTCAAATCGGACCAGTAGTTCCTGAGATTAGCGCGTTGAACCAAAGAAACAAAACCTCTATGTTTCACGGTATATCTTTAAAATCACATTACTGTAATCGTAAGATTGTGCGGATGAATTTGGTTTTGCTTAGTACGGTCTATTCTCATTAATTTCAGATCTCCCCATTTATCACCGGAACCTAAATCATACTACCGTGGGGGAGTCTCTAGCGATGAGGAGTGCCGAGGTGTGAAGCCTCGTGGACGGGAAACTGCAATACTTTCTGATGCAGATGTGGATTCAGATGTAGATACAGGATTAGATGGGGGTGATGAAGACGAGCCAGATGATATGGTGTCACCGGGAAGAAGGCGCGCTCGTAGACGGAGACCCCCGCGACGACCACCAAGATCTGCAGGTTTGTAAGAGGAATAATATTGAGCACAATAATGTTTTTTTTTTTTTTTATAGTAGCACGGCAAAATGACTGCACCATGCCTGATGGTAAGCACAGTACAGTCCAAAAACAATGGTGACCACCGAGTGACACACTATCCATCGCTTGTCGCCGCTGTCATGCCGGCCTGCGAAAAGCTGGATATGCACAGGCTGATCCCAAAACGCGATCCGCAGAAGCGAATCACTATGACGGGCTTTTTCGACATATACATGGTGGTTGCGACCCAGTCAGGCTGTAAGACCCTGCCACCCCGCTTTCGCCATTGCCTCGTTCGTTATTCAACAGGGTGCACCACATGCAGTTGAGGTTGGCTTGGGTGTCTCAAGTCTTAAGATGTTAATCGACACCCCTTACACCCCAAAAATAAATACTCTGATAAAATACTCTGGTCTCTTAACCTAGGTATAATGTCACAACTCTATAATGAGGTTGCGTAATTGGCTTGTTTGAGATAATGAAATTTGTAATTAGCACGATTCATTGGGATTAAAATGAAGTTGTCTAATATTTAGCAAATCTAGCTCTTTTTTTAAATCATAGGAGGGAAACGATGTCACCTGGGTCACCTGATGTTAAGTGATCACCACCGTCCATAGACACGTGCAACACCAGAAGAAACGCAAGTGCGTTGTCAACCTGTGTTTGGGGGAGGGAGAGTGGGGGAGGGGGGCTTTATCCAGCGCTTTCATTGACCTAACAAAACGCAACAATGCAACCACTGTTACTTCACGTCAGTCTTCTGCGAGAGGACGATACTACCCCGGGTGCGCCGACTTATTCATGCTGAAACTAGTAATAGCTTGAGCGTGGCTCTAACACCTCTGTATTTCTAATAAGCAGATTCCTCGATTTTAGAAGATTTTTAAGGGGGTTTCTTTCATGAATTTTTCTTCCACAGTTAGCTTTGTTATGACAATTCACAGATGAATTAACGTTTCAGGAGCGACTCCACCGCGAGCTCGACGTCGAAGTCACGCACCATCCGCTCCACCTGTAAGAGAAAGAGATCCTCTTCTTGAAGCTGATAGAGAAGCTGAGCGTAAATACCGTGAACTCATAAGAGAAGCAGAAAAATTATTAGTTACCGTGTCAAGAGCGCCTCTGGAACCGCCGCATAATCCGAGAGTGAGAGAATTGAGAGCTACGGAGGTAAAGCATTATTATGACATATGGGAATTTTCGTTGGATTAATAATATGATTTCTTTCAATGATATTATAACTATAAATCATTATTTTCTGTATCTGTTTCTTTGCTTATAATTATATTCGTTTTTATAGTAGTAGTGCATAATGACGGCATTTTGCTTAAAGGTAACTAGAATATAAATTAAACACAAAAGCAATTAACGGCAGATCACCAACTTCATATAATATTAGATATAAATTACCTGATCCTAGAACACGACAATACTAAGCAGATTACTTCAGCGAATGGTGTATGGAGGTAGCAATTACGTCCAACACAATTGCTGTGATAATTAAGTAATCATTCAAGTGGTAGACCATAAATAAATTTAACATTAAATATTACTCAAGGTGGAAGCTCCACGACGTAGCCCAGAGCGAACACACATCACGAACTTTATAAAGGCCAATTCTCCGGAACAACCACGAAGACTTTCTCCATTGGCTCGTCGTTCTCCTCTAGCGGCTGCACCACTACCGCCTGCTTCTAAAGTGCAACCACATCTGACTTCTCCCACGGACAGACCGCATTCCGAGCCTCCTAAGAGGAAGGCTTACGCTCGTGATGAGGTTAGTATTCATAAGACAAATAACTTACAAACTACAATTGTATTTCATTAAAAGCATATTAAAATATACTATTATTAAAAATGCAGGTATAACTTTTATAGCATTCAAGTAATTCTATTACTTTCGCTTGAGGTAACTTTTACAGTTGTTTTCATTACTTCTTTTCTGATATTACTAAGTTGAAATACTTGCAAACGCAAGAATCAATATTGATCCTTGAGCGAACGCTCGTTCTTTTAGAACACGATAATAGAGTAGTCCGGTGAATCTGTTAAGACCTTGCTAGGTCAATAGCGTAGTCAGTTCCAGAAAAAAACGATAATAGTTGCGATTAATAAGATTCATACATTTTGCGTAAGATTTTTATAATTTACGGATACTAGTTCCTGAATTAGAGATTTTTACCAAAAATGTAATGAATATTATAGAATTATCAAAAATTGTCTCTCAAAACGATTTCATTACGACAAGCATACCTATCTATAAGATTTCAGAATATATAACAACATTTTGGAAAGTCAACTGCTGATAGATCACTCTCCTTTTCCCATATTTCACGTTCGTGTAAGGCATTAAAAGAAAGTTGTATTTATGTAGATTGTTTAAAATACAAACGTCATTCATTGTAATCTCTTTCAGGTGTTGCAGACTTTAGAAGGTCTTCGTAAGAGCCTCCAGCAACAGTCGGCCTTGTTGGCAGTACAACGGACGCGACTTGACTCTCTATAGCCAATACACATCCCGACCATGCCAAATATTTTGTTTACCTTCACTATTACCTTGTAGATAACATGCTGTTTGAGCTATATGTTGTTTTGTTGATAAAATTGTGCCAAATAACATGAACTTATAATCACATATAGTAGCATCAATGTCAGGCCTAAACTGTCGATCAACAACTCATCGAAAGGACGTCAGAGGCTAGTTTCGGCTAGTTTTTAGTTCTAACTAGTACCTTAGGGTCAGTTTAGTTCAGAGAAGAAGTACTTGAACTTTTTTTTAGTAAAAGAACTTGCAGACCTTGTAGTCAAGAGTGGGTCAGGTTATATAGTTTCGGCATGTAATAGTAATAAAAACACCAGCCTGTAAGCACCCCAAAGCTGAACAAAGGCCTTTAAACACCATCTTAGTTGCCAGTATAAATGCTTACAAATCTCCATGTTTGTATTTGAGCTGTATAAAATCAAAACCAGCATAATAGGTCTCTGATAATCGTAATAAATATTTTACTATCATTTTTGGGTAAATCGAGCAAAATCGACAAATTACAGTGTTACCATATTTGCCTTTGATTTTATACGACTTATGTTTCCTATATACAAGTTGTGTGAATCAGAAGATTTTTTTTAAAGAAATTAGGTTTTCTCGCGGTGTTTACTTACACTGTCAACTTCATGGCCACATTTCAAAGTCGAAAGAATAGTAAATGGGACACACCGGAACTTACGAGACGTTAATATAAGATATGTGTATAAGCCCATAAGTCCTGAATGGGAGAAAATGCGATTAGTCCTGAATGGGAGAAAAAGCGTGTGAAAATATCCAGTTTTACTTAGGTACGAATTTTCGTTAAATAGTAATCGTTTGAACAAACGACCAGTAGTTCTTCCTCATTCGTTTCTAGTCCCTCCATAATAGTGTAGTTGAACATGTAGGTTACTTGTAGTTGTTATTCGTATGTATGTTTCGTGGTGTAATAGCGAGACCATAATTATTCTCTTCCATATACTTATAGTATATTGTTTTGTCGGTGTAGTTAGACGGTTGCGTGTTAGTTTGCGTTATAATTGGGAACTACTTTACGATTCCGTTTTACGTCTATATTGTATTCTATCATTGTAAGAATATTTATAACAATAATCATAAACGAGATATCTTTTAGCGTTCATTCTCTGTTTTACGGTTGTTAATTACTATCTTATAAGATATAAGCTTTAATTTTTTTTGCATGACTTTATCCTGAGAATCCCTTTTTTAACAGTTACAATAATTTTAAATGAAACTTTTTAAAACGTCATTGTTCCAGAATATCTGTGAAACAACATAAAATGTAATATTTAGACTCTAGAGGAGAGTATATTCAGATTTTATAAATGTTTTTCACCGAGCTGCAATAAAAAAATCCTTTTAAAAAGTTTGAATAACTCTTCTAGAAGAGTCGAAATATCAATATATTTATCTTTACATAATGTATTAACCTATTTTATAATTATGTATTTTAGATATTTGCTGATTTTACAATGTTTTGAAACAAATATCTCCTGTAGGTTACCTTTCTTCAATTAAAAAGTTTGGTGGTACTTACGTATTATCGCCACCGAAATGCGATCGCCGACCGCTGCCGCGGCCGTCTCGCGCTGTCTTCGTTTCGCAAGTCTAACTTAACCTAATCAATTATTTTTCTCAATTTCTCGTCTCAGTTCGGTTAGGTTAGGTTGGACTTGCGAAACAAAGACGCATTTCGTTAATAGGTAACTACCAAATGTTTAATTTACTCAATTCTCACTTTTAACACAAACAACAGCGATATCATTTTTTACTGGATAGATGTTTTGAAGTAGTTGATTGTATCCATTAGCATCGTAGTAGTTTTAGCATTAACGAGCGGTCTCTAGCTGTAGGTTAAGATGACGATGGCCACGGGCGTATGAAGACTGCAAAATATTAATAAATCAGACCACACAGTGAGATTATAAAAATTACACCAACCTTAACAACATCTGGAACGATTTATATTTACAAAAAAAAAAGACAAGTACTTCTATAACAAAATAAAATAAAATCAGATCTTATTAAAAAAAGTCTTTAATACTACCAAAATTTTTATCTCACTGTGTGGATTTACTATAATAAAATATACAATGTTTACTCGTTATATTTTAAGTTTGAGTATTGTACACTCAATCGATTGTTATTTGGAATTTCGATTATTTTACTATACTATTGTACCTACTATTAATAACCTTTCCAATTGTATTAATTATGTTGGTGACATTTTGATCTATCATGGATGTAGCCATGAGAGTGACGGATACAGTTCTATGCTTAGTATGGTCATATTAATAACCTTTTTGGTTGTTGTTGACCAAAATATTACTATAACATTAAAAGTAATAATATTCCAATTTACGTATTTGATAGGTGCCTCTAAATAAAATGGCACCAAAAATGGATAACTCCAGACTTATCCATTCGTGAGGCATACACGTTTGTGAAATTGTTATATGTGATTATACAAAAGGAATATATTTATTATATCATAGGAGGCAAACGAACTGGTGGGACACTCCAGACTTATCCATTCGTGAGGCATACACGTTTGTGAAATTGTTATATGTGATTATACAAAAGGTATATATTTATTATATCATAGGAGGCAAACGAACTGGTGGGACACCTGATGTTAAGTGATCTCCATCGTCCATAGACACTTGCAACACCAGGGAAGTCGTTGTGCGTTGCCAGCCTGTGTTTAGGGGAGAGGGGAGTGAGAAATGGGGGAGGGGAAGATACCGACCGAACGATACGAAACACTGCAAGCACTATTACTTCACGTCGGTTTTCTGTGGGTCGGGTAGTCCCCTGGGCGAGTCGATCTATACATGCTGAAACCAGTAATATCTTGAACATGGCTCTACCACTTACAGAATTATATGATAACCATGACCATATATATGGTAATCTGAATGCTAGAATCCCCGTTTACCCTGAATTAAGCTGTGGCTATATCCATGTGGTCTTTATATAGAAAGTGTCGTAATTCTACGTTCATTTTGAAATCTTATTAAAATAATTAATCGCGCGCTACTTCAGTCACTTGTAAAAATATAAATATATAATGAATGTTGGAAAATGTGAAATCCGTTTCATGAAAATGCTCAAAAACCAAAGACGAAAAAGTTTTACAAATTCCAGAAAACATTCGAATTGTGAAGGGGTCCAAACGTTTGATCACCATATTTTGTTAGTGCAATTTTGGAGCATAACCTGCAACGTATGTAATGGTCCTCCAGCTATATGTAAATATTAATCCATTGTAATTGTTTACTATAAGTATAAATAAGATTTATACGTTTAGTTGAATTTTCATTAAAATTACATAACCAGACATTGTTTTATTTCTGTAAACATTACTATTCCATTACCAACTTAAGTATTTTACTCAGCTGCGATAATGATTCATGTGTGTTTGAATCTTGGGTAGGTTTTATCATTTCTGTAGTTCATTTAACTTCTTATAAGCAAAGCAATAAATACCATTTATTATTCTAATTCTATGAAAACAAGAAGTTCATGATTACACGATTTGTGTAACCGGAGACAGTCACAAAGCTGTAGCCAGAACAGCCCCACAGTGGCATTCAGTTATTGAATACTAACGGGCCCGGCAGACATTGTACCCTGATAATAAAAAACCGTGACAAATCATATATCTAAACCTTCTTCATGAATCACTGTATCTACTGGTGAATCTGCATGAAAATCCATCACACAGCAGACGTGACAGAGGACTTTGTTTTAGAAATGTATACTAGGTAATGATGTGGTCTTTAGTAAAATTGAATTCTACGCCCTCTATGATTTCTTCGAGTAACTAAATCTTTAGGAGATAGTTATATAAATCAATAATAGATGACGCTTTAATAATCTATTACACTTCAATAATAACGACTTAATTATAAAATTCAATGATTCATTCTACCACGAATGCTACCGTCTTACAATATTTCGATATCCCGACCATATTTTTTACAAGTTTCTTATTTAGACTAAGATCATCATTAAATAAAATACAATGCATCTTAAAAAATTAAACTTTAGTTACTACAGTTGACTATTAACGTGAAACTATTTAGAATACTCATATTTTGTATATAATTATTATCCTTGAATTGTAATTCTTGCATATTTTCGAATACATTATACAGAACAGTCATTCATAATTTTGTTAGTTGTTAAAAAGTATTATTAGAATTAAAACGAGTAACTTTTTGTGACTATTATTAGGTACTTATATTCATATTTCGTATGACATTGAATAAGGTTATAATAAGGTTTCTACTGTATATGTATTATTATCATAAAATTGTAAAAATACTCCCTTATAGTCTGGTACGAATAGTATGATTATATGAATATGTACTGAAACATAAGATTATCGTAGTCATGGTTGATAGGATTAATAACCTCTTTATGTGCTGCATCCGACTGATAATACAATTAATTTGAATTAACATATATTTATAGTCTTGATGACGATAGGTTATAAACAGCTACTTGAATTGCATTTGCAATGACATCCTACATACAATACATGGAATTGACTATTTGGCATATATTAAAACCATTTTTGTAAATTAAAAATACCAACAAAAAGTCATATCGATGTAAAAATTTGTATTAAAATAGTTTGGAGGTGCTGGGATTTGAACCCAGGACTTTCAGCATGCGAAGCAGACACTCTACCACTGAGTTACACCCCCGGTGAAACCTCAAGTTAAAATTATAGTTCTATACTTTACTTGCACTATATAGCTAATTAAGCCAATATTATGACTTCAATTTTCTAAGGAAAAAAGTCAAAGAAAATGCAATAAAAACGTTTCTTTGATTCTAATACAGAAGTTGCAACTACACGAACACTTGTTTAAATAAATTTCTATTAATGTTTAATAATACATAAAGCTACAAGGTTAATATTGTTAATAAAGTAAATTTAAGCTTGTGAATGAAAAAATGAGAGTGGATTGAAGGCGTTCCTGAAAAATCCATAACAGTGTTTTGTTTTTTAAATAAAATTATTTCAGTAAAAATAACCATACCATATAATATGCAAGCCGAATAAACAATTATGTGATTCGTGAATTTGTTTTGCTAAAAGTAGAATGAGACTTCCTCTGCATTTGTCTCTTTATAAATGTTGACATCATTATTTTCGTGTGTCTTATGTAGCTCAGGATTTTTGCCAATTCGTTTGACACTTCTTATTATAAATTGGACAATTTAAACAATATTCTTATTAAATAGCTTACGTGTGGTCCTAATGTGTTAGTTTGATATAGGCTATTTTACTGTACAATTTCATATAAATCCGTTCAGTAATTTTTGCTTGAAAGAAAAACATGCATCTAATCTCACACACTTCAAAATATTAATAATATTTTATTTAGATTCTATTTTTGAGCGTGTGGAAGGTTATTTAAACGATCCTATAGCTTGGTGCCAAGAGGCTCGCATAGGCCAATAGCATTAGTAAGATCGAAAAACAATATTTTTAATTTTTAAAGTCGAAAAATTTACATTCATTTTAACACATAATATAAGTAAAAAATTGATGTATTATATGATAATTCAACAACATTTACATACTCATTATTATTGACTTTGCTCGTGCGAAATTAGTTATGCGGTAGGTACCGGCCGTGGGTACGTAATTATTATAATTTTATTTGTATTTCTATTGACGTAAGTATTCTCTTGTAGGTATATTTTAATGCGCAGTATTTAATAATATTTCATTACGTGCTATTACTTGTATTATATAATCTGTGATTTTTTGTATGTAATTTGAAATATGTACACATCTTTTCGTAGATAAAGAATGAGATTCTAATTCAATATATTATTGGATATATTTAGTAGTCTATAGGGTAAAATGAATCAAACCATAAACTATATAACTAAACAAAGCTAAACGACTATACGACTTACTTAAGTGGTGTAAGGGGTGTCGAATAACATCATAAGACTTGAGACACCCAAGCCAATCTCACCTGCACATGGTGCACCTTGTTGAATAACGAACGAGGCAATAGCGAAAGTGGGGTGTTAGGGTTGTACAGCCTGACTGGGTCGCAACCACCGCGTATATGGCGAAAAAGCCATTCAAAGTGATTCGCTTCTGCGGATCTTATTTCGGGATCAGCCTGTGCATATCCAGTTTTTCGCAGGTCGGCATGACAGCGGCGATGGATAGTGTGTCACTCGGTGGTCGCTATTGTTTTTGGATTGTAGCTTACCGTCAGGCATAGTGCAGTCATTTTGTCGTACTGCAATAAAAAAAATGAGTTGTTTGTTCTGTTTGTCCAGCCTAATTTCCAGGAGAGCTGTACGTTTACGTATAAATAGGGTGTATTCAAAGTATTATCTAGATGTACCATTATGCTTTCTCGTGGTGATAAGGCAGTAATTATAACATAAATATAGAAGCAATTTAAAACTGATATAGAAAGAAGGCTTAAGGAATTATGACATAATTACAATAAAAAAACCAGATGTGTCGTAAAGACACGTGATATAAGTGTAACCTTTCTATTACAGGGAAACATTTATTTATTCATCAATCATTTTTGAATAGCATAACATTGTGTTGGCCACACCGTCTGACGTAGTACATGTAACTTCGTACAACAAGAAAAAAGAAAGCGAGAAGAACGCATGTCTTTTTGTTCTCTTGAAGGTAAGCGAGATACTGCTCCTACTCTACCCGACACAGTGTGTATCCCTACCACTTTTCAGCACCCAAAAATATTGCGGATAAGAATTTCAAAGCTTAGATAGAAGTTTCAATTTAAAAAAAAACCGAAACTAATTCAGATAAAACACGAAGCTTTTCTTGAGAACGAACTCGCGCTCATGAACTTCTAGGTGATAATAACTTTTCATGTTTTGCGGGAGATTTGTTGTAGGTGGTAGAGCCACGCTGAAGCTATTACTGGTTTCAGCATGAATGGGTCGGCACGCTCGGGGTAGTACCACCCTCTCGTAGAAAACCGACGTGAAGTAACAGTGCTCTAGCATTGTTGCGTTTCGTTTGGTCAGTGAGAGCGCCCGATACCCCATTCTCCCCTCCCCATATCCCACTTCCCCACTGCCCTCTTCCCCAAACACAGGCTGGCAACGCACTTGTGACTCCTCTGGTGTTGCAAGTGTCTATGGACGGTGGTGATCACTTAACATCAGGTGACCCACATGTTCGTTTGCCTCCTATAATAAATAAAAAAAGATCAATTTCTATTGCATAAATTAAAATATCGGCGATGTTAATGTTCTGTTTCAGTGCCCGCACCTCGGGCATATAAATATAGGACTTGCACAACAATATTCCTTTTAATAAGTAAAAAACATAAGATAAAATAATTCAAATTACGAGTTTATATTTCATTTACAGAATCTGATGATCAAATTGAGTTAAAAGGTTTGTTGTTTATCTTCACAGGGACCGAGAACGAGTTTCACTTTTAATACGACTGTTAACATCAGGAAGGCTAAAAATGGTTAAAAGTACTTGAAAAATAAATCAGTATTCTGTACATTGAACTTGAATAGAAGCGATGGTAAATTTGTACAATAAACAAGTTGGTTAGCTATATTGATATAGGTATTTTAATATTTAAATACCAAATGCTCGCAATATTTTGACCTTATCAAAATTTCAATGAGAGTAGGGATGTAACAAGTATTTCAATGAATACTTGCTGATTGATGCAAGTGAATTCGTTGTCGCGAAAATCGTTGAGTTTTTCTGTCTGTTCAATTTATCAAAATTAATTCATAAAGTTCATAGATTAGCCTTGACAAAAAAGAAACAAGAAGCACCGATTAAAATACAATTTAGGCATTTTAGGTGTAAAATAAATAATAGTTTAAAAAAACACGCTTTCATAAACAAATCCAACTAAAAAACAGAAAATAAAATTAAATAAATAAATAAATTTAATAATTTAATAAAATACTGATATCTGGAGGTGCTGATATTAACAGTGACGCATGTTAATATCTATGTAACTACTACTAATAACTACTATTTATTTTTCATTTTTTAGTTAATTTTTTTTAAAATTATTTTTTTCGGATTATTGTCATCGACCTTTGACAGGTGTGCAAAGTTTGAATTAAATCTGATCGTTCAAAGTATGACAAAATAGAGTTCAAAGGGGTCGGTTACATACATACATACAGGTGAAGCTAATAAAAGCGTGATAAAAATCGTCACTCGTAATTTTAAATTGCCTTGGACATCAAGGATATAGCTAAAAGGCTGTAGTTGACAGCGCCTTGTTAAAACTTGGCTAGCTAGTTTTTATTTTTTGACGGCTGTCCCGCCAATCCGCCTGTATCTAAGCAGCATATAACTATTACTTTTTCACCACCGATACTGAGAATATGCCATCTTACTTCCACATTTTATCTAAGACAGTGTGGCGTTACAATATTACTTTACGTATGTGTGCGATATTGTGCCATTTAGTTTGTCAAAGTACCATGTAGGTAACGTATTTATAGCTTTTTAATTACAATATCATTGTGGAACACTACTGGAAAAAAAGGCAAATAAGGTGCGCTTTAAATAATCAGGTAACTGTCACTATGGGAATTATTTACCTACCTGATTTTATACATTCTAAGCAAATTTTGAACTCGTGACCCGCCTTTATTCGCTATGTTAATAATACGTTTGTTTCAAAATTTATTCAGTCCGTCTTTTGGACTTTGGTCTGTTTGATCGCGATGTAAAGAAGGTCAAACAAAGTTACTCGATGCTTGTACGACGATGGCGACTTTGGTTAGAAATGTTTTTTTTTTCGAACTGACTACGCTATTGACCTAGAAGGTCTTAACAGCTTCACCGGACTACTAAGGCGAGCGCTTAAGGCACTCTGGTTAGAAATGTATTCAACGACGTTCGTTTCTTATAAGTTGTAAAGGTGAACATGAGGTGAACAGCTTTTTATGCAGTCGTATTCCGGAACTAATTTATTAAAAATAATATATCATAAAACGTGCTTATATTTAGTCATTGAGATTGCTACAGGTTCTTTATTACAGACTTCCTTGTTCCCGCGACTTGGCTTTCGTTAAAAAGGGGATGGTTACTTCATGCAAATTATATGTAGTTAATTTTACTAATAATTATACTAGCTTCTACTACTAGCGATCTTCGTACCGCCTCAGAAACAATAAATGTTGTGTTAACTTATTACCTGAATTAAATCAACGTTGTTATCAATATAAAACGAATAATTAAACTGAATAAAGATCAATAAATAAATGTCAAAAAATCGTCATAACTTTTTTCTTCGCGAATTTTTCTGATATTATTTTATACTTATTCTGTTATTTGGGGCAGAGATTAATCCAGCATGTTGTTACATAACATATCTGTTTCATATTATCTACATCTACTAGTGATGACTGGTGAATGCTAGAGAAGCCATAATGCATTAATCAAAAGTTCGGCGAGTTTATTATCAAACTATAAGTAAATATAAAACCTCTGTGTTGATTAATATATAACCATTTTTGCGTGTTAAGGCCTTGCTATGCCTATAGCGTAGACAGTTCGAAAAAAAGAGCGTCTAGATTATTACTAAAAGAACTACAGTATTTTTGCAGACAGTTTTTTTTTGTTTTGCAGTATGTATTAATAATTCTATTTGTTCATTTTTTTTTAAATGAAAATATAAGAATTACATGTACATATAATAACTCTCTTCAGGAAACCGCTATTGCGGTTTAATTGAGAAGAGGTATGTTCGTTAACACGCCGACATTTAATATTTAAGTTTTTTGAGGTAGTTAATTTATGAAGTATCTTCTTAAAATACATTTCGCTTGTTTAACATTACTTCCTTGTAGTTCTATTATATAATCGTCTGGTAATGTGTTTAATATTGAAGGAAGCATATATTCCCATGTACGCATACCATAGTAATTGTTGTAACGAGGCAGTGTATACATGGGAACATTTGCCAAATTCCGCAAAAAGTCGGGTCGTACTCTTTTTTTGAGCTTACTAAATTCATCCAGATTCTCACAAATTACGGCCATTTTAACTTTGTCGAAAACATTCACAATTCGACAATGTTTGAAGAGACCTTCTATATCATTTTTATATTTTATTTTAATCTTTTCAGGCACTATTGTTTTTAATAATCTAATTTGTAATTTGTGAATGTTTTTCACAAGGGTTCCGAATGTATTACCATAAACACTTATGCCATAACTTATTACAGAATCAGCAAGAGATAGGTATAACATTCTTAATGTATTATAGGGTACTTTATATCTTAATATAACTAATCTAGACAAGATAGCTCGTAATTTGTTACATATATAATCGATATGCGACTGCCAGCTGAATTTATTATCTATTAACAATCCCAGATACATATGTTGTACATTTACACGACCTGTTTTTACTACCATATTGCTATGGCCTTTAAGAATGTCAGAAGTCCTTTATTTTGCTTTTAATTTAAAATTCATTTTTACATCGCATAAGATTTGTAACTAACGATCACAGGTAATATTAGCTTATTTTCGGAACTAATCAGTTTTTATATAGACCTTTAACTATTATGTAAACAATATTTCTATAAAAAATGTCTAGTTTAAAAAATAATTAAATAAAAAAACTATTACAAATGTCCCGCTTATAGCCGAAGCTGTCCACGTGAGTTTGATTGATGTCACAAATTGAAGTTTAATATAATTTTAGGCATTGCAAATTATATCATTACATAGTATAAAACAAAGTCCCCTACCGCGTCTATCTATCTGTCTGTAGCCGATAAACTCAAAAACTACTCAACAAATTTAAATGCCGTTATCACCAGTAGATAAAGTCATTAATGAGGAAGGTTTTGGTATATAATTTGGCAAGGGTTTTGTATTAATCAGGGCGGGACGACGTCCGGCTGACCCGCTAGTATATGATATAATCAAAGATTTAAATATTATCAATAATCATTTCAATTAAAACCTTATACGAATTTCTCATTCATCTGTCCCTATTTTAACATCGAGGATCCTAAGAAAACTTTTACTCATTTTAATGGCTAGTGGATGAATATTTCGGCTTATGTTAACTGGCAATGTAGCTAATGTTAGAAACAATCCAGAAACATCATTGAATCGTTTGCTATTAGAAATGTTTTACCAGTACATATGCAACATGCTTATATTCACATAAACGTAAATGTAAAAATTGCAGCGCATTTTACTCGCTGATAATGTAGCAATGCAGCATTGCGACAGCCTAAAAATATATAAAAAAAACAATATTAATTACATGTTCTTCGACAACGAAATTACGTCAATAGATGGGAAAGGTTAAACTAGCCAAAAGGTTTTTGGCGGGATCTTGGTCTGTCATGTAGTGGATTTTATTTTTTATTCATAATCTTGTGTTACTTGACTCTATATTGTGTAAAATTGGTGTTGTTTTATGTAATATAGTTTGTTTATTGTGCATAAGTGAAGTGAATGGAGAATAATACCACGGACCATGAATTCTGAGATGCCACAAAAATTCCATGGAAAGTTCTAACAAGTTGGCCACCATCTTGTTAGTTCATTGAAATTATATCAAGAAACTTGTAATATCGATACTCACTTGACAATGGCAGTGATGGTCTACTAGAAGACTGGTTGCCAAAATGGAATGGAAAAAGAACTTGTAATACTATTAACTACTTGACAATGGCAGTAATAATCTAAAAGATTCGTTGCCAAAAATAAAATTAAACAAAAATAAAGTTAAACAAAAATACGGAAAGACGACCATGGAGTTTTTATTTAGAAATAATTTTAAATTCATAAAGATAATTATTTGCCTGCAGTCATTCTGAGAACAATGCTGCATTGATTTAATTATGAGAAACAAATGTATCACTATTATCATAATATATTAGATGACAACAATAGGATTTAAAAAAAAACTCGAATCGTAATAACTACTTGCAGCTACGAGAGATGAGACTTTGTCTATTTTTGTATCTTTATATATAAAAATCAATTGTCGAATTATGTAAGCGCATCAATTCATAACAGATACACCTATTTAATTCCTTTTTTGTTGTCTGTATAATTTTCAGGACAAGGTTTTTCTGTAGATAACTGTAGTATACTTATCTGTAGATAAGTGAAAAATTTTGGATAGTAAAAATCTACGTATAAAAAGGGAACGATTGAGTGAGACCGAAGACAGTTTTTCAAAAATACTGTCAGAATTGATAAATATGTGTTTTCTATTTTTTTAATTACATGGTAATGCTGTAATAGTTCGTGGTGGCCTAGTGGTTTGACCGGTGGAATATTATTTCTATGTCCGCAGGTTCAAACCCCGGCATGTACCAACGAATTTTTCGGAATTCGCATACATTTACTAATTTAAGTTAGTAACAATATCGGCTGACGGTGAAGGAAAACATCGTGAGGAAAGCTGAACCTGAGAAATGTTCTTATAGTACTACTGTATGTGGGAAAAGTATAGAACTGTGGATTTCTCAGAGTTTGAAATCGCCAATACGTCGTGGGCTGGCGTGGTGATTACGCCCATACCTTCCTTCGGGAAGAGGCTTATGGCCCTGCAGTACCCACTGCACTCTTACAGGCTGAATTTATTATTTATTTTATTACTGTAATAGGAAGGTTTAGTATCATTTTCTTCATTAGTACAACCGTGCAAAACCGGGGCGATCAGCTAGTATAAATATATAAAAATCCAGTGTCATGATGTTTGTTCACGATGAACTCCGAAGCTACAATCGATCATCATGAAAGTTGGCATTTATGTACATGTAATTTGGTCCAACTTGAGAAATAGGATAATTTATATTTCGATTAATGACCTCAATATTTTTTAATTATAAATTGAATGATTGTCAATGTTGATTATTGTTATTAATTGTAAGTTACATCAGTCTCGAAGAGATGGCGCTTTAAATTAGGCTGTTGACAGAAAATTGTAGAACCGATTCTTATAGATGGCACCACGTTTGAATTTTGAATTGTTATTTCAACTCCAGATTAATGTAATAATAAGTTTAATGTAATGTAAGTGCAATGTGTAACTGAATCGAAATTAATAAAAGTAAAACTTAACGGCAAGAACATCGCAACGGTTTTAGAAACATCGATTCAAAATACTTCCATAACGGCTGAGCCCAGTGCATGAGTATCTACACGCCTTGTTTACTTCGATAATTTTTTGGTCATTCTTAAGTTCGCAATTTCTGTGTACTGCTATATTTGTCTATGAATATTAGCAGGTACATGCGTAATATTGTTGACGTGTTTGTATGACGCATGTTTGGTGAACTGAGTTATAGTGGAATAACGTCATGTAAAATTGAACGCTTTCTCATAATAATTATTTTATAATAAAATTTCGTTTAAATCTATACTGAAATTATTTTATTGAGTTTTACACAGTTTTATTACTCAACATTGAGTTTGTAGATTAAATCCATAAATACAGCTATATTTTTTTAAGTTTTCGTATGAACCCGTTCTCGGAACCCGCGTCGACGAGATTTTTAGGGATGCAGCCTAGCAACCTAACCTTTGTCTAGCAGTGGGCAATTTTTAACTGCAGCTCTATTATGCTCAGCTTTGAATGAAATTGTCGTTTTTTCAGTTTTCTAACCTTTATACTATCATCGTCTTATATATTAATACGTGAAGCCAAAACTTTGTACCCCTTTTTAAGCGAATTACGCGAACGGATAAACGTGAAATTTGGCCTAGTTAAAGATTATATGGAGGAGAAGTGCAGAAAGCTATTTTTTTTATATATAATCCATTACAAACATATTAAATTAATTAAAATATACTTTACTCACACTACTACTTGAATTTTACACAACACACATGTAAATGACAAAGACATTTTGACATTTTACTCTTACGTTCCAATTACCTTTTTAATATTTTTAACATGACTGACGTTGCATGCTTTATATGCCCCTTGAAATCAACTGGTCAAATTGTAGATTAATTTTATAATAATGTAATATGTAAATTAATAATATACATAAATAATTAATTTATAAATAATTTATCTTTAGTAAATTTATGGAACCACTAAAATAATAATTATTCTCTATGGTCTTATTCAATGTCAAAATTTTTAGGTGACAGGACTGCTTTTTCTTCATGTCACTTTGCTTCATGTTGTCATAAGAGTAAAGTAATATTACCAAAGTCAATGTCAATATCTAATGTTTAGTATTTTTTTATGGAAGTTCATTCTCCAAATGATGATTTAATAAAAAAATGAGCCAAAAATACTTTGTAAAATCAAAATAAGAAAATTTGCTTGCTCATGAAAGTAATCCATCACTTATTTCTCCGCGGTTACAATGATGCAGTTCAACATAATTTAGCAATTATATTTACTACAATTGATGATGAATTTTGAATAAAGATGAATTCATTTTGAGAATTCAATGAGAATTTTTAATACTACATTAAAAACATCTTTGTTTTGGATTCATCATTTGATTCTATTATGTATTCATTACTTTTATTTTCCAAACGATGATACTGCGCATATAACTATTCCTCATAATGTACAGACTACATTTAATTCAATATCATCCAGAAATGCCTTCCACCCATGGTGTATAAAATTAATTGAAAATTGTGTCATGAGTTGCGATCAATTTCTTTATTTTTGTAAAGTTATATTTAATTAGAATTTGAGAGCCTTACCGCCTGTTTTTTGTTTCAGATTTATAATTAATTTCAATTTTCATATAGGCATAGATTTTTTAAATGTTTATATAATTTAAAAAAAAACAATGGCAAATAACTGTAAAGCCATGATGAAACCTTTGATTATAAAAGTATAACCCTTTGACAAAGGTACCCTAATAAAGTTCAAACTTTAAAACATCAATGAACTATGGTCGAATGTCGACCACTGGGCGCCCACTAGTAACTTTAATTCTATGATTTTTATTTTAATGTACCTGATGGTAATGTCGTAGCTCTTGAGTAGTTTCAAAGTAGTTTAGAAGCAATAAAAAATACCGTATTTATTACACAACTCGAACTATAACAAAATATGTAATATAGAATTATAATTTTAATAAATTGGTTGGTTTGACTAACATTTCGCCTGATATGAATCTCATCTCGAAAGATGGTAACAAACTTCGCTACAACACGCAAAGCCTCGAGAAGGACTGACTCTCTAATGCATCTGACGGAACACACCTATAGCTGTTTGGGGACAGGTGGGCAATAGAATTATCGTCGTGCTATAGTTCTATCAGTACGTTTTCCTTCACAATGTTCCTTCATGTTTTCATTAACAAGGATCTGTAACTATGTCTACCATCGTCGTGTTTGTATAGTACACAGCACCTTAAAGCGATGATGGCTTAGTTGAGCATGATCGGACACAGCGTCGAATCCATGCAACTGAGTAGAACCTTCCAATGAAAGGAAAACATCGTGGTGACACCATAACAAGGTGGTTGGGGTTTTTCTAAGTCCTTCTGGCTAGCTGCCACTCTCAAGTTGTAAATCTGTTTCCAAGCACTTACTGGCGTGTTCCGGTAACTACACCTGAGAGCCCTCTAGGTTTGGCGTTTTTACCAACTTAGACCACGTCGTCATTTAACATCGGACGAGATTGTTGTCAAATGCTAAAATCCTTTTTAGTACGGCAACGTGATTGCACTATGCCTAACGGTAAGCGCAGTACAATTCACAAACAATGGCGACCACCGTGAGACGAACTACTCATCGCCAGTAGCCGCTGTCGTGCCGGCTTGATACTGTTGGGATGTTAGGATTTCTGTAGCTCGGGGGCTGCGTATGGTTGATATACAGTGCTAGCTTCAAGCTGGGCTTAGAGTGCTTGTGTATTTTTTCACAAAAACGGCGACCACCGTGAGATGAACTACCCATCGCCAGTAGCCGCTATCATGCCGGCTTGAAACTGTAGGGACGTTAGGATCTCTGTAGCTCGGGGGCTGCGTATGGTTGATATACAGTGCTAGCTTCAAGCTGGGCTTAGAGTGCTTGTGTATTATTTCACAAACAACGGCGACCACCGTGAGACGAATTACCCATCGTCAGTAGCCGTTGTCATGCCGTCTTGAAACTGTTGGGACGTTAGGATCTCTGTAGTTCGGGGGCTGCGTATGGTTGATATACAGTTATTTTTTCACAAACAACGGCGACTACCGACAGACGAACTATCTATCGCCAGTCGCCACTGTCATGCCGGCTTGAAGCTATTGGGACGTTAGGATCTCTTTATCTCGGGGGCTGCTATATACAGCTATATACAGCGCTAGCTCCAAGCTGGGCTTAGAGTGCTTATATTTTGGTAGTAATTAACATATGGCTCTAAGCGCTGGTCGAGTAGTTTAACATTTACATTGCGTAAACGTGGTTTAACGTTAGTCGTATTATCTACCATAAAGAGTCAAAACAATACGTAAATGATAACTCGGCCTGTCCGAATTCGGTATTAAAAGGATCTGCTATACCAATGATAATTATATTTCTAACAATACTAAGTACTTGCATACAGTCATCTTTAATTTTATATTCTGTATAGTACATTGACCACATTTGTTCGTTAATGGAAAAATTCTCATATCTATTTATTTGCTCAATCGTTTAGGACATAGTTGACGTAAATCATATTATGTGCGATGTTTTGTTCTTTATAAGGTGATTCAATCAGTACGCATAATCGCCTAGTTTGTCTTAATTATAATTTATGGTTACTTGTCGTAGATGTAACAATTATAGAGGTCTGCCTTTGTGCGCGTATAACCCAAATGTGAATAAATTTGGGTCATTATTTTTTGTTTTACTTCATCGACCCTTAATCCTTGTTTAAAAACAAATTATTATGTATTCATTTTGTACAAGGTTATTAAGGTTTTAAGAAATTACGATTTTAATAAGCACTGAATGTTCAGTGATCTGTGAAGTGGGCTAAGTGATATGGTGCGCATACTCAGGAAAGCGGTAGTAAACGGGTAACATTGTTTATAAAGAAATATTGTAAACAAAATTTATTTTTGCTTTTCATTTGTTTTATTTTTTTACCTCTTACAGGAAATATTTTGTTAAGATAACGAACAAGACGCGGGTATCAGCTAGTAATTTTATATTTTTTTAACTGTGCGGAAATTTATTTTAAAGTGTAAATTAACATATACGGTTTTAATGTGGTAATAATTAAAATATGGTAAAATAATACAATAAAATAATTATTTGGAGATAGAACTAACACAGTGACTCTGTTTCAGTTTATCGCGTTTTAGGATCAGTCACAGTGACTGGTCATCTGCTGTCGAGAGATTAATAGCGACGAGTGTTGAAGGATTTAAGGTTGAACGAAAGATACTAGTGGGAACACCTGAAATCTCCTTCTTATGACTTAATTAGAATAAATCGTCTCTTCTCCACTTTATGTGAATATCCGGAAGAAATTCTCAAAATGATAGTGAAAACCGTATCAAAATCATAACATTGTAAAACAACCGTAACACTGTAGTTTAAAAGAACTAAGGAAACACAGAGACAGACGCGAAAAGCTAAGTTGCTTGATGAATTGTTAATGTTTGTATAATTAATGTAGATATATTGATGAATATTATTTTTATAAGTACGATAGTTCTAAGCTGTTTGGTACGATAACTATCAAACTTCAGTTTGTAAGCATTGACGATTGATGTACTGTAGGCTGCAGTATTTATTTAAAAACAAGGGAACTGTTTGTCTGTTTGATACTCACATATGTATATGAAATATAAAGTATCAAACTGAGGGATAGGTAGTAAGAAGTACTCTATAATAAGTTCAGTCCTTTGGATCCGTCAATAAACTTTTCAGAGATTTCAATAATTAAGATATCGGCAACACCTATAAAGCCCCAGTTCATTAAAAATTATCACTTATTATTTACGCAACGTTCTCATAATAATCTTGAATGAATAAAAACAGCGGAGAGATTACGGATGTGTGAGGTAATTAACAAAATTAACACGATGGCCACAGTTTAGTTAAAATCCTTGAAAAACTTAACAGAAATGTAAAAGGAAACTGACATAACTCGTTTTCACATCGACAACATATTTCTATAGACTGTTAATAACAGAAGAGGTTTCTGTCATTCAATCTAAATTAATAAGCGACTACTTGAAAACATTGCATTGGAAGAGGTCCCGCGATTTACAAAAACGCTACTTATTTCGTTTTAACAAAATATCGATATGTATTTATGTTGAAGGCATGAAAGTATCCATAAGCAATGTTTCAAATATCATAACTTATAACATAACATAAATTAATAAATTAAAACGCAAATCATACTGAAATCAGATTTATTTATGGATACTAATATTTGAATGATTTTGACACAAAAATGGCGCTCCGGCCTTTGTTCGGCTAACACTGACGTGGTGACGATATGGAAATACTAGGACAGGTAGAAATCATGCCGTAGAAATTGCATAAGTTTAAAATTTGACGTACTTTTCTAAATTTAATATTTACATAGAATCTATTATTATATCTTCAGTTTTATTGAAGTGAAATTTCTTTAGGCGCATGAGGGTAATTTTTTTACAAATGTAACGTCACGCAGGTATGCAACGGAAGTGAAGTCATTTGCAGTAAACGCAGTTTTTTCATCTATTTTTCAAGTCTCGGAAATCTAAAGTTTTAGAATAAAATAAAAATATTATTTTTATTTTATTTTATGATTAATTAAATTATTATTTGTTTCTTATAAATTAGTTCGCCAAAGAAGTTTCACTTCTGACATGTGTACTTTGTACGCACGCTTTTTTTTTATATCGATAATTTACTGTCTATATAATCAGGTTTTACGATATATCGTTGCAAGCATGTTCTTACGTATAGGTTTAGTTGATATAATTTAAATATAATTGTAAGAAATGAAGTGAAAGGCGTTTAGTCGATATGTTGTCGGTGAGACATGATAATACATATCGTATGATCTCCGCCGCGCCGTCTAGAACGTTCTCTTGGTCGGTGTATGCAATCACAACGCTATAAATGGTATAAGACTTGTAAGTTTATATTGTGCTCGATGACCGAGTGGGAAGACCCCATTACACGTAATAGGGATGTGAATGTTGTTCCTTTGTATACTCGTACAAGGTGTGATACGGCCGCGACTTCTTCTGAATAAAATCCATATTAATATCATTATATTAATATATCGCTGATAATGTTTGTTATTGACATAAATAGTTATTCTAACATAAGATATTGAAACGTCATTTAACAATATCAACAAAGAAATCTTGATTATACTCGTTAAGCCGTAGTAAGTTTTGGAATAAATTAGTTTGGAGTTGTTTAAATTTTATAACAAGCGACCTGTCGAGGTTACGTTAAAGTATAAAATAAAAATAATTACTGGAGATAATAATAAGGAAGAACTTTTTTGTATGTATTTTCATGATTCACAATTCTCTATTATAGTATTTTTATGTGTCTCATAAAGTTTAGCCAACATTATGAATAATATATGAACTCGAAAACTCATAACACCTTATTTAGAATACGTCGACTTTTTTCTACTTTACATAAATATGATATATATGCATTATACAGAAAAATCTTTCCAAAGAAATTCTCTAAATGGTAACGGAAAAACCCGTTCAGAAGTTTAAAAGAATTAAGGAATACACAAACAGACACGAAAACGCGACGTTGTTTTATAATATTTATAGATTAATTCCGTATGGTTTAAATAATTTGAATTTCATTTTCAGGCGGTTTCAGAATAGAAACGATCCTGATAAGTCTCTGAAATTGTATATAAATAATTCTTTCTATTAATTAGGACGGTTGTCTTTGTTGATTAGAGCAGAAAAGAATTAGACAAGTTAACGTATATTAAGCTTAGTAATACGATAGCATCTTTAAAAACGCTAGCAAATTATTGTAACTTATAAAGGTTTGAATGAACCTCTCAGTTTTAAATAATATCAGTAGTTTTATGAATATAATGCTAATTTCCGAGTTTTTGGCGGGATCTTAGCCTGTCATGTAGAGGATCTTATATTTTATTCATAATCTTGTGTTATTTGACTATGTATTTTGTTATATTGGTGGTGTTTTAAGTAATATAGTTCGGTTATTGTGCATAAGTGAAGTGAATGGAAAATAATACCACGGAGCATGAATTCTGAGATGCCACAAAAACTCCATGGAAAGTTCCATGCTACCATCTTGTTAGAATATAGAAATTACCGCAATATTATTACTTAATCGACAGTGGCAGTAATAATCTGGTAGATTGGTTGCTAATAATAAAATAAAATAGAATATGCAAAATTCAAAAACAGACAAATATGTTAACTCCAATTTTTAAGTTGATGCGTTAAGTTTAATTTCTTCTTTTCAGCCGTAATTCACCAGTAAGATATTAATTTTAAATATGCGTAACGTTCACGTGTGTACAACGACGAGAAAATCGATGATTTGTCTAGAAAAATGAATACCTTTGGTATAAATAATGGAGAATTATAAAATTCCATGATGTTACGTGTTCATTGTGCGTCATTCATAATACGTACTAAGCTAGGTGTCGTGTTACGATTTATCTTGTGATGTAATTCGAAATTACTTACAAAGGGTCAATTAAGGAAAATAAGTCGATATTTATACGACGATTATTGACATAATTTATGGCAACAACATGAATATTAAGAGATGATACAGAGATTGTTATTTATTCTAGATA
Organism: Antheraea pernyi; assembly: GCA_015888305.1. NCBI lineage: Eukaryota > Metazoa > Arthropoda > Insecta > Lepidoptera > Saturniidae > Antheraea > Antheraea pernyi. Next base: position 123,912 of record MU159765.1, read on the forward strand.
CTTTGTAGAGCCTAGAGAATATTTGTAAATTCAGCATGATAACAAAAATATTATATGGCTGATGTTCCTCTCTGAAATAAGTATAATACTTCGTTTATTTCATAGCTTTATTACTAGCACATATAGAGGGAGCAGAAAGCAATTAAAAATTAAATTTGTAGGCGGTAGAGCTACGCTGAAGCTATTAATGGTTTCAGCATAAATGGGCCGGCTCGCCCGGGGTACTACCACCCTCTCACAGAAAACTGACGTAAAGTAACAGTGCTTGCATTGTCGCGTTTCGTTCAGTCAGTGAGAGCGCTGGAGGCCCACCTCCCCTCCCCTTCCCCCTTCCCTTACTCCCCATCTCCCCTAAGACAGGTTGGCAACGCACTTGCGACTCCCCTGGTGTTACAAGTGACTATGGACGGTGGTGATCACTTAACATCAGGTGACCCACATGTCCGTTTGCCTCCTATGATATAAAAAAAAACATTGCTAGATCAAAAAATTGTTTATATTTAACCAAGTCGACAAGTAAAGTTACAAAAAAGTAATATTCCAAATATATTTACTTGATATATATAGAAGGAGAGAAAGAAGATACTTTCATCCTTATTTATGTAACTTCTGATAATTTTATTTGATTTGCAAAGCCTTTGAAACTAGTATCTAAATAGAAGCACCTTATTTTAATTTCTGCATGAAGACCATCACTGAAACGTGGAAGAAAACCAATCGGGCATTTCGTATTAGATAACATATAGAAAAAAAAAACGAAAATGATCTATTATAACGAATAACGATCTATTTTAAAAAATCAAAATGAAACAGCAAATTATTACGCAGTACATTCCATTCGATATTAAAATTAATATTATTTCAACTGGTTAAATTATAAACTCGTAAGGTGATATATATCTTGTGTAAACAAAATTACAACTAATTATTAAAATAAATGTAAAATTTATGACATGACACGAGTATTATAATCGCAAATTCTGAACATTCGGTATTTCCATATGGTGAGTTTGAGCGACTGAAAGTGCTATCTCTTTCACACTTGTGCAACCATTAGTTGGATAATACTTGTTTATTTACGTACTAGCCTCTGCCCGCGACTTTGTCTGCGTGGAGTAGCTATTTTGGGATAACGTTAACACGCAACGGAAGCTCTTAAGAGGATAAAAAAACCCGATAGTTAAACATTCTTCATTGGTGCTCCGCTGCTGTTGGTCTAAGTGTGATGATATATAGCCTATAACCTTCCTCGATATATGAACTATATAGCACTAAAAGAATTTTTCAAATCAGACTGGTAGTTCCTGAGATTACCCCCTACAACGTCACAAACTACCTCTTTATAATTTTTTTTTTCTCGAACTGTTACGCTATTGATCCGGCAGGGTCTTCACAGCTTCACCGGACTATGCCTCTGTATAATATTCTCGTTCTCGTATTCTTTATAATACTCGTAGATTGTCGACCGACCATTGTCATTGTCAATAATAATACCAAACAAGGCAGAATAATTATGCCTTCAATAATTTGCTATACATTGCATAGCATTAATACATTACATTAATTATTTAATGTAATAATTACAATCAGTAATAACGTTTGATGTCGACATTCAATAGCGATTCCTCTCGAACGGGCGATCAATCGCGGTTTGTTTTGCTCCTTGCCAACTTCAGTTTTATAATATAGAACAACAATGAATTAATTAATTCAATAAAAACAGCATGTCAATGAAAACTATTAGCAACTTCTTATTAATAATGAGTCTCATAGTTTTTCAGTCAATAATAAAGTAATTTTCAAACTTTGATTTAAATTTATTATCATTGTAACACAGATGTACTCGTTTAGCGGAGGAAAAAGTTGCCAACACAAAAACTTAAAAGTGTACAATTATGTTGTGTTGACAGATATTCATTATTGGGAGACTGGTTTAGTATTATTGATTTATCATGTATTATCTACGTACTATATTGTATTTACCTACGTACAGTCCTCGCTAATCTTTTTGACCGCTTTGAATATAGATGCGTAGAACACAAATTAAAAAATAAATACGTATTACGTTATATCTATAACATTGAGACAACTTAAGGATAAATAATAGTCAATTTCAGATCTCTCTAATAATATTTTAACCTTCTTTCGTTTTAAATTCTTCACTGTATCGTGTGCAAGCTCGACCTTAGGGCTATATTCAGAGCGGCCAAGAAGTTAGTAGTTATGTTCCTGAAAAAAAGTCGTGTTGACGATTATTTAAGTACTAACCTTTGCTCTCGTTCATGGACATTCGATATCCCATTAAATACATTAATGTGAAACGAGAGCCAACTTCAATATTATGATAATATATATGCCTTGGTTGTTGACTACAACGACAAAATAAGTGAGATCTAAATGGGTGCCGAATTAGTTCTGAATTTTTTTTTTCCTTTGTTTTCACCTAACTTTTTTTTTTATGTTCAACCGGTACGCGCTTGACCACAATCTCACCTGATGGTAAGTGACGATGAGGCCGACGATGTATCGCGCTTACCCACTAGATGCCTCTTCACTCTACTCTTGAAGACTGCCAAGTTATAAGATGACGGGAAGACATACAGACTACCTCCTATCTGGATGCCAAATTTGAACTTTCTAGGTCATCTGGAACTGGGTTAGAATTTTGGTCTATTAGTTAGTCAGTGATAAAAATGACGATTTTTGGACGGTAATATCTAAATAATATATGTATTTCGCATATATGAGACAAATTTGATATGTTTATGTGAAATCGTTTTTGAGTTACGAGGGGGTCAAATGTGGCTCCAAATGGTTCGTGTAATATTACACACGATAGCGCTCGCTCGCCACTCAGTTAGTTTGAACTTGGCTTCACACGCTACCGCATGTTTAGATATCCCTCAGGAACAACACATTTCTTTGAATGAAAGGCACCTTAAGTCGTTTTTCGTACCCCTGATAATGTGCATGTAAAATTTCATTATAACCGGTTGAATAATTAAAGTGTGAAAGCGTCAATTTCACATTCGCTTTTATAATATTAGTAAGCATGTTTCTAGTTATCTCTTTTGTTCTTGTATTCAGTATTTAAGTTGACATTGACGTAATGATTTCAGTATATTTGCATTTCAGTGTTACAGGGTCAAAGCGGTTATGTCTGGGAATATTTGGAAACTTCTATTCACAAACGATCGGTGTTATATTGTATGCAATGAGTTATAGATCACAAAATCACGTGCCCTATATTGTATTTTATAAACAGATATGGATTCTGATTATATAGTGTTTCTTTCAACATGTTTCAGCTGTGAGGTATTAGCGTTTGACCACAATTCAGATATTAAATGACCATGTGGCTTAAGAGCGTAAAATGCTAGAGACTTTAAGTGCAGCTACCAGAACACAGATGTAGGTGTTAGTCGACAGATTTTAAGATTGAGGTCTGTAGCTAGGTTAGACGGACATTAGAAAAAAGTTGTACGTACTATACAAAAGAGGAGCAAGGGAAGAAATGTGAAGCAATACATAAAATGTCAAATAATTTTTAGAAACGTTTACTATATAAAATCTAGGAACGTCGTCAATATGAAATTGTTATAAATGAACTAACTCTATAAAGTTTATTAACCCGTGGACTGTCCAAAGCCATAAAGGTTTAAGCTCTATACAGACGAATGTAGTCCTCATGAGGCATAGGCCAATAGACTGTTGACGGCATAATCATTAAATAATACCCGATTTATTACAAAACTTTGAAAAATAACAAATTTTGTATTGTATGTTTTTTTTTATTGTAGCACGGCAAAATGACTGCACTGTTCCTGATGGTAAGCACAGTACAATCTAAAAACAATGGTTACCACCGAGTGACACACTATCCATCGCCGGTCGCCGCTGCCATGCCGGCCTGCAAAAAGCTGGATATGCACAGGCTGATTCCGAAACGCGACCCACAGAAGCGAATCACTATGACGGGCTCTTTCGCCATATACATGGTGGTTGCGACCCAGTCAGGCTGTAAAACCCAACCACCCCGCTATCGCCATTGCCTCGTTCGTTATTCAACAGGGTGCACCACGTGCAGGTGAAGTTGGGTTGAGTGTCTCAAGTCTTAGATGTTATTCGACACCCCTTACACCCCGATGTAAAATGTATTTTTTCATTTGTGCAAATTTATGCTATATTAAACCATGACATTTACTATATTGTCGTGAAATAAAAATAAGTATTAAAAACATGATCAACCATTTTGAGATCTGGGTCTTAAAAAATCAGCCGAGGGGTTAATATGAATGTATAGTATATTCAACGATTCGATATGATGACCGATGCGGTCCTGGTTGACCTTCATGTGAGGACAACGTTACTGCGCACGTCTCACGCCGTCTACGTTGCGCCATGCGGCCCTCGCGTCGCGTCGCCGAGTGTAAGGTCCTATTTGTGCGCTGGGCACGTGGCTTTCATTGAATATTATTGTTTCAAATAACTTTACGAAAGTTATGTAATAATAATGTAATATTTTTTTGTATACTTATTACAATTTTACGCATGTTTATTGTTATAAGATTGTTATTTGACGTCAAAGGAAAAACCATGATATACATTATTTGTAAACTATTCCGGTGAATTTAACTTAATAAATAGCGTGTGTTTTCCTTATGGATATTTAATTATTGCTAATTTTTTTAAGAAATACGCAAACCATATCAGGAGTTATATATTCAGTAGCAAGTAAGAAACAGAACCAGATTCAAATATGTACTTTTAAATCTTCAATATACGCAAATAAATAAAGATAAAATGTATATTGTTTTACTAATTTCGAAACTGTTGAGTTAGAAGAGTTGTAAAGATATAATTTGTAAAAGAAGATCCATTAAAGTTTCAATAAAAAATATATACCTACAACAATGTAGTAGATATATTTTAACCTAACAAACAAACCTAGTTTTCATGAGATAACAAAACTATTTGAACAAAGACGATATTGTCGCCACTAACTCGTACCTAACTTATAATTCATGCAATTCCAAGTTTGCAAACCAGCCAAAAATATTCATTACTCAAACGAACCATAATAAGGATGTCTTCAATGATATATTCTATTATACAGGCTGAATGTTTAGACAGTAGCTATAGTTATGGAGCATACTCTGCAATCGATTCTCGTTCTGAATCAGTTTAAAAAATAGGTACTTAATATGTCAACTAAATATCTAGAAAAATCAAAAATTATACACAAACCGCTACGCGTCTATGTTAAAGCACAATGTTATTTTTTCACTTTCACTTGAAAGTGAACGTGGGAACGTCAGTAACAAAACAATAGAGTTTATTGTCCGTTTTTTTATCGAAGTTTATTAACTCCGGGTCGTCCATTGTAGCTTTCGGCACCGCTCATTGCACCTAGGTTTATTACGATTTATTATTAATTACACTAACATATATTTATTAAGCTATATTTTTCTAATTATATTTAAGATGGGTGACAATCTATACTAATTAAAGAGAGATTAATTAACTCTCCTTTAATAAAGAGGTAAAGTTTGTGAGTTTGTGACGTTGAAAGGCGTAATCTCAGGAGCTACTGAACTGATTTTGAAAATTCTTTTACCAATATAAAGCCACGTTATTTGTGATTGTCATAGGCTACATATCATCACGATAATACCACTAGGAGCGGAGAAACAATGAAAAATGTTTTAATATCGGGGTATTTTTTCTTTTGAGAACTTACGCTGTGTCTTATCCTAAAATAACTATTCCATGCGTACGAAGTCACGGGCAGAAGCTATTAACTAATTATATTATCTCTACTATATCTATACTAATATTATAAAGAGCTAGAGTTTGTGAGTTTGTGACGTTGTAAGGGGTAATCTCAGGAACTACTGGTCCGATTTAGAAAATTCTTTCAGTGTTATATAGCTCATTTATCAGGGAAGGTTATAGGCTATATATCATCACGCTAAGACCCATAGGAGCGGAGCAGCAATGAAGAATGTTGCAAAATCGCGGTTTTTTTTCCTTTTCAGAGCTTCCGCTGCGTTTTAGCGCAAAATAACCATTCCACGCTTACGTATTACCGCCCAACGAAGTGGGCACGGGTCGGCTAGTAATATTATAAAGAGGTAACGTTTGTAAGGTTGAAGGGGGTAATATCTGGAGAGTCGTAGAAAAAGTGGTTGAACGAAAACGTATTTTACGAACGATGAGACATATATGATTGATCTAGAAAAAAGTTGTAGCTTGATAATTCCTATTACCGCTCAACTAAGTGGGCAGGGGTCGATAGTCGTAAAATAAACCTAACTTTCTTCAAATGTATTTTTGTACAGTTATCTAAACACTTAACGGTTTAAAGTTAAGTATGACTTGCCGAAGTTCGCATGAACTGTGCTGAGTTGAGGAGCTACACGGGTCTTTGCAATTAATATTCTCATCTCGTGCCTTGCTTTCATACTTGTTGCAAAAACGTACTAAACGCAGATAGAGTGAGGCGAGGCTATGGAATACAAGAATACATGGTGAAAGAATCATCAAGACTTGCGCTCACGTCGCCTAATCTTACCTTTGAGAGTGAGTAAGGTCCGTAAATCTATACTAATATTATAAAGAGATAAAGTTTTGAGTTTGTGACGTTGTAGGGGGTAAAATCTGGATCTACTAAACCGATTTTGAAAATTCTTTTACCTATAGAAAGCCACATACTAATATTATAAAGAGGTAAAGTTTGTGACGTTGTAGGGGGTAATATCTGGATCAGCTAAACCGATTTTGAAAATTCTTTTACCAATAGAAAGCCACATCGTTTCTGAGTGTCATGGGCAATATACTAACCCGAAAAATGAAAAGACATTTTAATGAAAGTCGGATTTGCAAAGTAAGTCGGAGAAAAAACGGTCGAACGAAAACGTTTCTTACGGACGCTGCTTTAACGATGAGAGATATATGATTGAATTCCAAAGAAAATTTATAGAGCTTGATAATGTCTACAGAAAAGTCAGCGACAGCATATGTCTAACTTTTATATTTAAGTCACAAAAGTAGTCTTTTATAAATATGTTTACCGCCCAACGAAGTGGGCACGGGTCAACTAGTATAAAAAAACGTTACAAAAGGAATACTTTGTAACTGGTTAATTACTAGTCTCACTTAGTAGCCAGTAGATACTATTTAAATACTTAAGATACTTCTTAAAAAATGTTTAAGAACGAATGAATCTTCGTCAGATTACGTATTGTCTCGCAAATCCAGTTCAAACATATATTAAATCTTATGTAAATATATTTTATACGAAAACTCTGTTCCGGGCTTGTTAGTAAATAGTGAGAATAACGTGCGAATGTAATTATTGATAGTAAATATACGAATATTTCCTTAAATATGATCTCATCTTCTTATATCGTCTTTCAATTGTACTATGATTAGGAGCTTATTATAAAGTACACTTAAGTCCTAGTGCTACAATTAGACGTGATTATAATGATAATTAAAAATGTAACTCGTTATTCGTTTGCCGTTAATTATCCATTTACAGTTATTATTATTAACAAGGACAATGGTCTGGCCGATGTTAACAAAATGTACGAATATGCAAGCATTCGACAACTGATAGTGCAAGAGAGAGCAACAACGTACACTCATTTAACTATTATTAGTGGACGCGGCGGACGATGTCCAGCCATTATAATAAAAAAAAAAGTTGACAAATTATACACCTGAACCTTCCATATGAATCACTCTATCTACTGGTGAAAACTGCATGAAAATCCGTTCAGTAGTTTTTCAGTTTATCGCGAACAGAGAGACAGACGTGACAAGACTTTGTTTTATACTATGTTATGATATCATTGTTATATATTGTGCACTATATTATTATACGATAGTTATTAAACAATTTACCCAATACTAGAATGATACACAAAATATAACAAATAACTGTTACAAAATAACACAACAGTGTAATTGATTATTGATGTATAGTAATTATTGCCATTTATAGTTGTAATAAAATATAATTTAAATTATTGTCGAACACATTTATACCGACTTAATATTATTTGTTTTTTTTTTGTTTAAGCAGCTACCAACTGGTGACGTTAATTTTAAGATATACTTGAAAGCGAGTAATTAATATTTCATAAAATACCATATTCAAATTTTTTAAAATATCATATAGATGTTAAGTGATCACCGCCGTCCATAGACACTAGCAACACCAGGGGAGTCGTAATTGCGTTGCCAGCATGTGTTGGGGAGGAAGGGGGAGTGGGGAGAGGAAGAGAGGGGAGGTGGGCATCCGGCGCTTAATAAATATATATTTTTATTTCAATTTTGTTGTTTTCGCAAAGATATCAATTGGAATTGGCGATATAAAGGGAGAGAGGAGTGTTCGCAATTTGATACAATTCACTACTCACTCCTTTGACTTGTTGTATGAGCATAATACAACAGTCACCAGGATTAGTCAGTCATGATATAGATCCAAGTCGTTCAACGAATATATGTGTTGTAAAAACAATTAATTGTTTCCAGTGATTTAACGATGACAATTATGTTTACATAATGACAATTTTAATGAAATTCTAAAAAATCAAAGTATTATAGCTTTTTCATGTCTAAAGATCTAATGAATGAGTAGAACAAGATGTATAATATTTGTAATTTTATATAGAACGTTCGAGAAAATTTTTAATTTACGTAATCCATCCTTGTTTTATTTTCGAATGAACGCAATTATAGGTATTTAATTAAAACTAACCTTCAAAGCTGATAATTAATTACATGCTCATTTTGGCGAATTAAACAGCGAATTACTAATCTTTTAATGCATATAATTTGTGTTTAGTTCACATCGTTACAACGGCTATCGTCTGTTTGTGTAATTGCCAGACATGTTTGACGTTTATTTATATAGTCGCGTAGAAAACTAAAAAGTATTCGTACAAACTTGTGATCGCATTAAAACGAGAGTATTTCGTTAATCGAAGTGATAAATTCACGCAGAGTGAAACAAATTTCACGAAATAAAGATTGACAGGAGATTTAACATTTTCTTTTACGTATTTCATTAGTACATCAAATAAATTAGAAATTCTAACTAAATTCGATTGCTATCGAAAATTTATTCCTTTGGAGTTATCCTTTAGAGATAAATATATACTATCGTGGACCTTTTTATCGAGAGATCTTCTTAATATATACAGTTCCGTAGTAAATTAATTTGATCTATCTCGTAAGATTTAGCCAGCGTTAGCGATTTAAGCGCACAAAAATATCTTTGTTATGACACCACATTACAAATCTTTGAAGTTTTCGGCTTTTCTGTACTATAATATGTGTGTATTATACATATAAACCTTCCTTTTAAAACAGTCTATCTATTGCTGAAAACTGTATTAAAATCCGTTGAATAGTTTAAAAGATCTAAGGCAACAGACAGCGGAAGCGACTTCATTTTATATGTAGGACCGACACGGACAGCGTAATATTAATATTTGGAGTGCGTAAAATAGACTGTTTATTTATATGACCATATTGTTTGAACGACATTCTATTATTACATAGTATAAAACTAAGTCCCCTAACGCGTCTGTCTGTCTGACTGTTCACGATAAACTCAAAAACTACTGAACGGATTTCATGCGGTTTTCACCAGTGGATAAAAGGATTCATGAAGAACGTTTTGGTATATAATTTGTCAATGATATATTTTAATCAGGGCGGGACAATGTCTGCTGGACCCGCTAGTTTACAATATATACAAAAGTTTCAGCTAGTCTGCCAAAGAGGTTGACATACTCGGTAGCTACATATATACTATGTAAAGATTTGTTACGTTTTCACGCCTTAACTACTCCATTGATACTTGTGAAACTTTGCGTACACATTGTCAGGAGTACAGAAAAGGACAGGGTACAGATAAAAATGCACTGTTCCCGTGGGATAGATCAAATGTACATTAACGCGAGCGAAACCGCGATGAAAAGCTAGTTATTTATTCAAATCGGTGTACATCCTGTAATATGCAATATAAAGTTCAGTTGCCACAATCAAATGTTACATAATTTACAGGGTAGCCATAATCACAGGCTAAATGGGTAAGGGTATAAATAACCACGGGTCACGAGCACGAAACTCCTCAGAGCGGCAATATGTTTTTTGTTATTATGGCTTATTTGGTTATTACTTATCAATCATAATAAAGAAGATTACGATGTACGAGTATGTTTTCTTATTTAGTGAAATAGAAAAACTTCAAGTAAAAAATAAAGTTAATATAATTCCGCGAAACCACTCGTGTACAAGGTGAATAAGTAAATTAACGTAAAAAAAATATTGTCTTGTACACAAAGTAGTGCCGAGTAGACTTGGATTGAATACCAATGGGAGTTAAGTAAGCGGATAAGTATACACACATGTTTATATTATGCCTACTGCCCAATCATATTATAAGGTTTTATAATATTCTGAAGGTTTAGTCAAGGATTCATCTGACTACGCAGTTAACAAGATAAATTTAAAAAATATTTATTAATAGGAATATTCCGTGACTGTAAGCATGACAAGCAAAATAACCTAACCATATAAATGCAAAAAAATGTCTCATTTTCTTAAGCTGTGAAGTAGAAAATATGAGTAGAGTACACAAGTAATGTGATTATTAAAGCCTTTAGCTATTTAACTGACTTGAAAACACATTAAGTAGGTTACTACTCCAGAGGACTGAGTTGAAACGCCCCGTGTTGCCAACCGCACCGTTCAAATGGGATCACAGAAGCGTGAGCATTACTTAAAGTTATCTACACTCGTTGACCCCCACATTCTATTCTCTGTTCTCTGTTGCATTGATGTATGTGTAGCCAATATTTTACAGTAAAAAAATCCATACAAACTGCCCTTACTAATATTATACAGCTTATGATATTGTGTTTTTTTTTAACTGACTACGCTATTGACCAAGCAAGGTTTTAACAGCTTCTCCGGACTACCGATATTGTGTCTTTTTTTAGTTATTCGAGCGTATAAATTTCTGGAACTATCTGTCAGATTGGAAAGGTTATTTTATGTTCTGTTTCAATAATACCAATATATTAAGTAGAGGAGTGACAAGACTCAGAACAGAAAATACTCTACGTGAGAACGAACACAGTGCAGGTTATTAGAGGCCGAGTGGTGACAAATTACATAATAGTAGAAAAATCTCGGACACAGTGAGTTTTAAAATACGAAATTTGAAAATAAGTTATATCAGAAACATTTCAATAAGCAGTTACAACATTTGATGACACGGTACCCCTGAGACTTGGTAAATATTGTAATCTGGTTTAAGACTACTGATTAACAATAAATAAAATAAATGTGTGGTCGCAATAACGGACTATTTATAGAAATATCGCTTAGGCTATTTATATCTTTTATTCTGATACATTGGTATTCTATTATAAAGTCATGATGTAAATATGGTGGCGGGGTGGTAGGGTTTTACAACCTGACTGGGTCGCAACCACCATGTATATGGCGAAAAAGCCTGTCTAATGTGATTCGCTTTTACGGGTCGCGTTTCGGGATCAGCCTGTGCATATCCAGCCTTTCGCAGGCCGGGCATGACAGCGGCGACCGGCGATGGATACTGTGTCATTCGGTGCTCGCCATTGTTTTTGGATTGTACTGTGCTTACCATTAGGCACAGTGAAGTCATTTTGCCGTGCTACTATAAAAAATAAATATTACCACATTAAATCCATGATAAAGAGGACTCCAGATGGTGATAACATTACTATACTCTATAAGGAGTGATTTATATCGTAACTTATTTAAAATCTAATCTACTATCTAGATTAAAAAAAAAATGTTATATGTACTATGCTATTATTGCCACTACGCCAATGAGCGAATAAAAATGTAGTGCTTTATAATTAAATAACTTATTTTCATACACGAACTAAACATTTATAAAATACTAGCTGACCCGTGCAACTTCGTCTGCATCAAATCGATTGACACCGGTTTCAATTGTATTTTTATACGCAAAAAAATGTAATAAACCTAAAACCCGATTGCAACCATCCCATTTTCCCATTGTAAATCCAAACTATCAAGGGACTCCCTTAAACATATGCCTAGATGGTATGTGATAAATCTAGTAAAATAAGCCTACAACCCGTTCGTAACATCATTTACCAGGTTCAATTAAAATAAAACTATCCTACGTATATTGGCGGTAATGTAAAAAAAAAACTTTCTATGGACCTCCAGTTGGAGCGAAGTTCCATTCCCTTTTTTGTAGGCGTTTACTATAAAGGCAGTATAGTTAACATTATAAAATATCAAGTTAATAGACTTAAATTGTAAATTAAACGATAAAATATATTCATAAAATAAATAGTGATATTTTAAACACTGAACGACATCATAACTATTTTCAACTTGTATTAAAACTTTTTCACACTCCATTGTATTAAAGAAAAATATAAATATTAAAAAGCAAGATGTGTCATCTGTCACTTGCCTGTGACTATTTGTCTAAGAGCTAGGCATCGGTTACTACAGCGAATTTCAATAAGCCAAAATTTATAAATATCTTTATGTTCTTCCTCATAGCGTGCGGGCGGCTGGCTGCCGGTAAACGTTGCGTTTATTAGTGCATATCACACCTTTACAGGCAAAAATATTAAACTTTATAAAATTTTAGAATGTTTTGTTTTTCACTAACTTTGAAACGCTACTAAAACATGAAATTATTATTGCCAGACAGTTTTGTTATTACGAATCATGTGCCCGATGCTATTTTTTATAAATTAAAAAGTATGTTCAAATCATTTTAAGATAACTGTAATTTTATTGAAGTTATACTTCTTTAGGCGCGTTAGAGAAAAATGATGAGAGTAAATTTTTACGATGCGCACGCACACCGTCACGAAAAACCGACACCCTGAAGTTATTACGATGCGCCCGCACACCGTCACGAATAACCTGAAGTTAGCTATAGTCAACATTTTGTTTTTATTGTATATGTTGTTTGTATGTCTTTGTATTAAAACATTCAATGTATTAAATAATTGTTTTCTATTGTTAGTGTCGTTTTTTCTACAAACGTAGAATAAGACGAAAGATAAAATATTAGAAAAGATTTTCATCTCTTATACGCCAAAGAAGTATAACTTCTAATGCGTATACATAAGTACACACACACTTTTTTTTTAAATATTATTTTATTTCGACATAAAAAATGGTAAATTAAAAATAATATGTATTTTTTTTTTATTTACATAGAAGGCAAACGGACAGGTCCCCACCTGGACAGGGCCTGATGTTAAGTGATCACCACCATCCATAGACACTTGCAACACCAGAGGAGTCGCAAGTACGTTGCCAACCTGTGTTGGAGGGGGAGGAAGGGAAGAGGAGGAAGGGGAAAAGAGGTGGGCTTCCGGTGCTCTCACTGATCGAACGAAACGCAGCAATGCATGCATTGTTACTTCCCGTCGGTTTTCTGTGAGAGGGTGGTACTACCCCGGGTGAGCCGATCCATTCATCCTAAACCAGTATTCAGCGTGGCTCTACCACCTAACAAAACCTATATGATAAAGATAGCCATAATTGTGGAAGCGCCTGTTATAGACGCATGTATTCAAGATAGCGTCAATCCCAAGTGATATGTTTAAGTTTATCGTTGTTTTTCATTGTTTACGGTGAAATCTCAATATCATAATGGTTAATAAAATGTTCTTTGCAATGGAAAAAATAAAATGGTTTGAAATGGATTATTTTGTTTATAAAGAATATCATCGGGCACATTATTGTCAATAACAAAATTGTCTGGCAGTGAAAAATTCATGAAAATTGTCTGGCACTAATAAATTCATGTTTTTAATAGCGTTTAAAAGTTACTGAAAAAAAATAATTCCTAAAATTATTTATAAATTAACATTTCGACCTGTAAAGATGTGATGCGCATTAAAAACACAACGTTAACCGGCTACCAGGTTATCCTGAATCCTGTTTTGGAAGGGCATAATATATCTTCATTAGACTGGGCCAAAAAACTATTTTTTTTTAAATATATCGAAAATATTATTTGGGATAACAAAAAAACAATGTTGTGAGAATTTGAGCCCTTAATATTTATATTAAGAAGTCTATCATCGCAACTTTTGATTTTTTTTCCGGAGCGGGTTTTTGTCTCATAACTCGTAAAATATCGTCAAAATCGGTTCAGTACTTTCAGAGTGACAGGGACAGAGGTTCACAGGGACAGACAGACAAACAGACAAAAATTTTAAAAGGGTTATTTTTGGCTTCTATATCTACAACAAAGCCTACCACTATCAAAATTTTCAAATAATATTTAATGTACAGATTTGGCCCTGCTACAGTTTTATATTATAAAATATAGATAGATATAAACAATTCACCCTTGAATAGTCCTTAAACAAACTATACATATGGTTACAACGATCATCCAAAATCACACGTAGAGCGCATCTAATAGTTTGTGGATGATTTGAGGTCTGTTTATATACGGGTTTAAAAGAAAGTTCGAAATTCTCCTTATAAAGACGTTTATCATATTTAATTAATTTTATTTCATTCCAATTAATTATTTTAAAACACCTTTCGTTCATACATACATTCATATACTATACAGTTCGTCTAGTGATCTTCGAGAACATTCTTAGACTAGGAAACAAACACCTGAAACAAAAAATGAGGTCTCGTAATTTTCTACTACTGTAATCATCTTTACAAGCAACTCTTTTTTGTTATACAGGCTGTAACAGTATTGATTTTTTTCCTGGACGATACAAAATTAACGTTAATTGAAGGAAATAATGCTGCTAACATACGTAAATGTGTGTTCAATAACGTTCTCCAACCATGACAATGAACTTAAATTTAGGTATTACATCACTCTCGTCTATACAAGTCCATATAAAACATAGGTATTCAAAATGTTATACTGAGTACGAATTCATTTCCTCGTAACTGCATGAAACCGAATATGCACTATGCAAATGTATTGAGATGGTTCGTCATTGTCATTGTAGTGATTTGTACATTTAAAAATAATACGATTGCTTTTTATATTGTTTTTTTTTAGTGAACACTAGCTTTGTACGCGTTTTTTTATCATCTGTTATAATTCCTATTTATTGTAATAAAACGAATAACATTAAAAACTTTCCCATAAATAATACTTAGTTGTGTGGTTTCATCTTTTCATTTCGCTGCAGGATCAATATTGAATATATTGTGCGTGCATTTTTATATCTATAGATCTGTTTTTAAAATAAATTGATACTAGCCACTTCGTCTACGTCGGTATAATCCTAATAATATGTTTTATGTACACGGGGAAAAAAGCACCACAACGCCAATCCAACTTCTCCACTCCAAGAAACACACATCGCTGACCGCGTAGTTTTTATAAAAATCGTAGTATTTTAAAACTGGAATAACGTTATATTAAATTAATATATAGTGTCATTTTGTTTAGATAAGGATCAAGTGTTTAAATAATAAAACTAAAAAAAGTATCGAAATCTTCCATTTGTTTTTGCGTGATGCGCGCACGACACCTGACCTCTATAATATTACAACTGACATGTTCCCACTTCGTTGGGCGGTAAAAATATAAAAAAACTACATTTTATGACTTTAATATAAGATGTAGACTTTGTGGGCATTATCAAGCTCTACAACTTTTCTATAGAACTCAATCATATATCTCTCATCGTTAAGGCAGCATTCGTAAGAAATATTTTCGTTCGACTGTTTTCACTCCGATTTACTTTGCAAATCCAACTACCACAAAAAAGTCTTTTCATTCTTCGAGTTAGTATATAACCTATCACACTCACAAATAACGTGGCTTTCTATTGGTAAAAGAATTTTCAAAATCGGTTTAGTAGATCCCAGATATTACCCCCTAGAACCTTACAAACTTTACCTCATTATGATATTAGTATAAAAATATAGATTAATACAGAATCGTCTATACAAGTCCATATAAAACATAGGTATTCAAAATGTTATACTGAGTACGAATTCATTTCCTCGTAACTGCATGAAACCGAATATGCACTATGCAAATGTATTGAGATGGTTCGTCATTCTCAGTGTAGTGATTTGTACATTTAAAAATAAAAGTATAGTTTTTTGTTCTGTTTTTTTTTTCAGTGAACACTAGCTTTGCCCCCAGCTTTGCACGCGTTTATTTATCATCTGTTATAATTCCTATTTATTGTAATAAGTAATTGATTTATAGCAAAAATGATATAGTTATAGTAAAACGAATAACATTACAAACTTCTCCATAAAAGAACACTTAGGTGTGCCAAATTTCATTTCGCTGAAGGATCAATTTTGAATATATTGTGGGTGCATTTTTATATCTGTAGATTTATGTTTTTAAAATAAGTTGATACTCGCCACTTCGTCTACGTCGGTATAATCCGAACAATATGTTTTATGGATACACGGGGAAAAAGCACCACAACGCCAATCCCGCTTCTCCACTGCAAGAAACACATATCGCTGAACGCGTAGTTTTTATAAAAATCGTAGTATTTTAAAACTGGAATAACGTTATATTAAATTGATATATAGTGCCATTTTGTTTAGATAAGGATCAAGTGTTTAAATAATAAAACTAAAAAAAGTATCGAAATCTTCCATTTGTTTTAAAACTCAAAAAAGTATCGAAATTTTCCAGTAGTTTTTGCGTGATGCGCGCACGACAGCTGACCTCTATTATAATTACTATCTGACCCGTTTCCCACATCGTTGGGTGGTAAAAATATAAAAAAAACTACCTTTTATGACTTTAATATAAAATGTAGACATATGCTGGCTTTGTAGGTATTATCAAGCTCTACAAATTTTCTATAGAACTCATTCATGTATCCCTCATCGTTAAGGCAGCATTCGTAAGAAATGTTTTCGTTCGACTGTTTTCACTCCGATTTACTTTGCAAATTCAACTACCACAAAAAATTCTTTTCATTCTTCGGGTTAGTATATAACCTATCACACTCACAAATAACGTGGCTTTCTATTGGTAAAAGAATTTTCAAAATCGGTTTAGTAGTTCCTAGATATTACCCCCTAGAACCTCACAAACTTTACCTTATTATGATATTAGTATAAAAATATAGATTTATACAGAACTAACCTCTGCCCGCGACTTCGTTCGCGTGGAATAGTTACTTTGGGCTGACGCTAACACGTAGCAGAAACACCCAAGAGAAAAAAAAGCGATTTTGAAATACTCTTCACTGATGCTC